>MU747233.1:14128-119797 GCA_026770625.1 Nicotiana glauca | reverse complement strand
TTCGCAAAGACAACAGTCTTTTGACTCCACACATCACTGAATACTTTCAAAATCTCTCTTGCTCTTTTGATCTATTGTTGTTCTCTGCTCCTGCACATTATCAGCCGGCTGAAAGCCAAGGCCAATATAGTGTTACTACTTTGTCTTTGCATCCTGCTTTTGCACTTTTACTGGTATGTCCCCTATTTGATTTACTGTTTCCAAAACAACATATTTTTTTTATGTGTATTGCACTTCCACTTGTTTTTTTTATGCTTCTATCTATGGTTCTACAGTTCTCGATGTAACCACCATGCCTCTGTGTAAGTTCATTAATGCGACTATCTTTCCTTTAATTCAGCATGCCTACTGCCTGCCTTATTTGTTTAATGCATGTTCATCCCTACCCCTAACCCCATTACGTTATCAGCATGTAATCCTGAACCTTTTTGGATGAAGTATGTTGTGGCTGTTTAAGTTCTGAAATGCTTTTCTCTGATGTCTATATATGTGCAATTGTGCTCTTACATGTGAACTATTTGTCTCATTTGTCCTCTATCCCCTGATTGTGTTTGCTTCCCTGTACTATGTGTGATACTCTAGTCCAAGATTGTCTTACTCACCTTCTTACAGGAGCTATCACATTTTTTCTGTTGTTTTCTTTCAAGAACTGATTCTATATGGATCATTTAAAAAAAAAATTATTTTCTTTTCTCAACTCAATTTCTTTAAATACTCTATCACAACCTCACTATTCTTAGAACTTTCATGTAAGCATTGCTTTGGGTATCTCTGAATACCCACTAAACTTTGATGCACAAGGCTGGTAATTCCACACTGCACTTGTTCAATATTTTTGATAAATGTTTGGGTTCTGGTATTGGCCTAGGACCCAATGGGGCCCTAGGGAGCTTTGCTGCACCTAGACCATGGCTGTGAAACTCGAAAGAAGTGAGATTGGAAGGTTGGGCCCGGTTGAAGGCTCCCTATAGAATAACTTCTTATTTTGTTCTTTACTATGTAATTCAGTTGTCTTGGTTTTTAATAATTTGTAAACGAATGATTGGGGCTACAGTGAAATTGGTTGGGGTTATACACGCTTAGGTTAAAGTTATGGGTAGAAAACATGCTTGTAGGTCTTTACATACCTATTTGTGCAATAGACATCATGCATAGGACATGTATATCATATAGTAGTAATCCTATTTTAGACACTTTACTTTAAGCTTGTTGTTATACTCATTTCATAATCACGACTGGCTAATGACTAACAAATAACTGTTAAAACTACTGCTACATTTTCACTGGCACTCAAAGACCATGTTTTACGAGTTTTACGTGCATTAGACACCATGTTACGTAGGATTTATATTTTTTTCAATTTGCTGAATGCCTCACCAGTATGTTTAATCTTATAATACAAGTTTGGTTAACCGTGTCCTTTTAAAACTGGGATTAGTATGCATGATCACCTTTATGACAAGTAGGCCATACATAATACGCCAAGGCAAGCTTTAGGCCTAATAAAATTGATTAATGAAGTTTTACTAAATTCAGACTACTCAACCTCCTTTAAGCTTTTGAACTATGTTCCTCGCTTTCCTCTCTGAAGTTTACTCTGTTTCTATTAAAACTCCAGTCCTATTTTGGAATAATCTCGAAGTCATGCATCTGTTTTCTACTGGGCTGCTTTGCTTGTCCAGCATCGTGCCATTTTTTTATTATTTATTCTACGCTTTGTCAGGTTACTACATCTTAATACAGTATAATATTTTCAAAGAGTGTTTTAACAAGTTTATCTACTTTTACTAATTCCTAAACTGCTGTATACTTACTGCCGTCTTTTAGTTACATTTCTGAAAATCGAACATTCTTCGGGTCACTCAGTTTTAAATAAACCTTCTACTTTCACTGGATATTACCTCTCTCCATCATTCCTGCTTTTTTTTAAACTTTTGTCTTTGAGACCTTAAAATGTGTTAAAGGATATGCTAACTACATGTTTACTTGTGGAGGGATTTTTAAGCCTCTTATTTTCCTTTATATGTTCCCTTTTATGTGTAGTCCTACTTGTTATGTATGTCGCCTAGCATTTTTTCCTTTAAACCTAAGGGTTTATCCTTGTACTTACCCTGTAGGAATAGTAGTCCTAAATACCCTATAGGACTTATATGACGGAACGGGTAATGGCACGCAATAAGCTTTCGTGACCCATTTTCGCGTTTAATACCTTAAGGTGGTGGGAAGGGTAGACATGGAGATGATGATCACACGATAACACCCTACATACGACTGACTACCGGTGTTGTGTGGATGATCCATGTGTTTTACAAACCTAGGACCCCTTTCCTTTATGTAACTTCGTTAATATCAATAAATTTCTGTCTTTGTTTCAGCTACCCAAAACTCCTCTTTAATTTTACTACATTATTCCTTTTCTTCTGAAAATATACTGTTTATTCATGTCTTGATTAATTTTCCACACTTAGACCCTCCCTCAAATAAATTGTGGAACCATCTAGACCTTAATTTCAACATGCTTGTTATGTACCTATTTACAACCCTTATGTGTGAAGTTATTTGTATGCTTATTTGCATTAAAGTCACAACGTAGCATGCCGGGAACCACATTAGTGGATCTTGAGGGGTGCCTAACACCTTCCCCTCGAGATAATTTCTAGCCCTTACCCGAACTCTGGTTTTCAAAATTCAAAACTCTTGGTGTCCTAATGCACTTAATCATTAGGTGGCGGCTCTTCAATTAAAAAAACCCAATTCCCAAACGGGAATAGAGTTGTCTTCCCAAATGTCGTAAACCCGATTTCGTGAGAAAAGGGGGCGTCGACACCATGGCATCTCTGCTTGGGATTTCTTTAGTCTTTTACCACTTCATGTTATATGCGACTTTATCGCTCTTTTTATCTTTTATTGCTTTATTTAATGTCTTTATTCGAAACTAACTTGGTGTTTTGTTTATTTTTCTTTACTGCTTTCATTTATTACTTTCCTTCAATGTCGTTGTAATTTTACTCCAATTATTGTAATCATTATGGACGTGAAAATAAGTGACAATTTATTTCATTCTTGTAATTACATCTTCAACATCATGCTCCACTCTTGCCAAACAAATACCATAGCAATGCTTTATGAGTTGTTGCGCTCTTCCGATATTATTACCCCATAAATTTGGCAAAGGCATTTGCGGTAAAACCAGTTGATCAACGGTGCAGTCGACGGTTCCGTGCCTTTCCCTCTTGAATTGTCCGCTCAAGGGTACCGGTCTAGCACCCCATAGAAACCTTTTTCTATTTAATTCTACATGCGTCATTGTCAAACCCAGTCAAGTCAGTTATTTTGTCCACACAATGACTCTTTAAGATAGGCTTGTCCAAAGTCCACTGGGTTTCCTTGGAACCCAAATAAACAACACCATATTCTATGCATTTATTTGGAGAACTGAATGTTGTTTATGCTAATTATTGATTTAAATAGTCGAGTCCAGCAGGGGTAGGATCTAACGCTTTGTTTTGCAGAAATGAGGCATGAAATCCCCAGGTTCGGCATGGTAACCAACATTCACCGAAGGTTGCTAAGTTGGTAGGAAGACCTTCATTCCAGTGACCGGAGTCTCGTCCGCAAGTATTTGGGGAACTTACCTTCTCTTTTGGAATTTCAGCCTGACAACAAAATCATAGAAGCTGCAACCTTATTCTGGGACAGTGATAGATCAGTATTTCGATTTGGGGACCTTGAAATGACCACATTGCTCGAAGAAATAGAAGGGTTAGTCGGTATTCCTTGGGAGACTCCGGGTTTGCTCATACCAGAAAACTGCAAGGGTAAGGGTTTCTTCAAAATGATTGGGTTGAATAAAAACTCAGATTTAACTTGTTTGAAAGACTCCTATATTTGTTTCGACTATCTGTACGAGAGGTACGGTCATAGAAAGTCGTACCGCACCTATACAGATGAATTCGCCCTCACATCATTGGGGCATATCCATAGGAGGGTTTTCGTCTTCATGTTCTGCTTCTTGGGAATGATAGTGTTTTGTATGATGAAAGCTAGGATCCATACAGGACTAGCCATTGTCACCAAGGAACTAATGGAAGGGATTGGAGGTCAGCCTTTCAGCATAGTGCCCATGATTATTGCTGAGATCTGCCGAGCCTTAGAGAACTGCCAACGAGGGGCCAGCCACTTTGAGGGTTGCAACTTACTACTCCAACTTTGGCTTATAGAACATCTCCAAAGGGGTCAATACCATCAAGAGCTTCCACGAAGGCCGTAGAATGATCATATAGACTTTTACCATCCCAAGAGAATGAACTATATGCCTAACATGTTCGCTCAGTCGGGAGATGCTCGAGGATGGGTAAAGTTGTTTCAAAACATGAAAGAAGACAAGGTGCAGTGGATCTTCGAATGGTTCCCCACTAAAGAGTTCATCATCCGCTCTCGGGACGCTACATTCCTTATAGTCATTGGTCTGAGGGGAACTTATCCCTATGTCCCTCTCTGAGTTATGAGGCAGGCAGGGAGAAAGCAAGTCCTACCAAAGGTCGAAAAGATGAGTCATTTTAGGGTTGACTTCCAAGAGGATGATAGCCTATACAAATGTCAAGCTCAATGCCTGTGGAATAGCAAGATCATCCTGGAAAAGGATTCCATAGAGCCTGACAGATATCATGCCGATTACACCCCATACTATCCAGGAAGGCTAGAAAAAGATCATGCTAGGTTAGGACAGCCCGGGCTCATTTAAGGTCATAGATTCATCGACGAGAGGGCTGAGATATAGGTTAAGTACAAGCAGTTTCTCAAGAGGATTAGGGAGTGCGAGAGTAAACATCAGGAAATTCAAGAAGCAAGTCAAAAGTTGATCGAGGAATAGAAGGATATGGCTGTCAGCGCCAATAAGCGTCTAGGGTATTTGGAGCGAGGGTTGGTAGAGTTAGAAGGGAAATTCATCCGGAGGATCGAGAATTGCCAAAACACCGAAGGGAATGAAGGAGGACATTTGGCTAGGGCTTATTTACTGTTGGGGCTGCGTGAGCTGGTGAAGCTGCTCGATGGAGCTAAAGATGCTGAGTCTAGGGAAGGTCCTTCTGGGACCAAATAGTTAGGAGTCTCTTTTGTTTTTCGCTTTGAAATGTAATAAGGCCAATGGCAATTAGTGATATCTTTACTTTATGCAATTTTAGTGTCGTTTCGAGATTCGTCTTGTTTTTATACATAAAATGAGGCGTTTAGCATTATAAGTTCTCCAAATTAACTTGTCGCTAGGCCTACCTCGGGCACAACGAGGCACCCAATTTAGGACATGATTTATATTCATATATTATGTGTTTAAGTATTATGATATTTTTTCTCAGAATCTGTACTAACTTGTTACCTTTTTGTTTCTACTTTTATTTTTATTCCCCTCCCCAATAGGTTAGTTCGTGCACTCTGGCATCCTACTCCACAAGATCTAAGGGCCCTCCACCTCCTCCTCCTCCAAGTCCTATAAAAAACAAGAGCAAAGTAAAAATGGAAGTTTTGAACAACGTCAGAAAAGAGAACTCGGTTGAAAGGGTACAGGTTCCTCAGGGTTTTCAGGTGTCCAAATAAAGTGCCTCCTAACTCGAACAGAAGTTACTGAAATTTCCAGAAGAACTAGACCAAGTTCGGAACTTGGCGAGCTTGTCATTCTCCCTCACTACTCCAGACGTCAACTTTCCTTACGCTCAACACCCCATACCTCCACAGAACATCCCGAAGCCGCAGAAATAACCTTCTACTCATCAAAATTGCAAAACATGTCACAACAACACTCCACTCCTCATCCCTGAACAACCAAATGATCATCCCCACCACACTCCTATCTATGTGGAAATATTACCACAATACACTCAACCTATTACAAACACACTAGAGTCTGATGACAAAGACTCTCTCATCAAGAACCTAGCTGCCGAGCTCAAGAAACTGACTAGCCGAGTCTAGGGTGTTGAAGGAAACAAAGGTATTGAAGGGTAGAATTATGAGGACCTTTGCATTTAGTCAGACGTCAAACTTCCCGAGGGGTACAAACCTCCTAAGTTTGAGATGTTTGATGGCTCGGGAGATCCTAGAGTCCATTTGAGGACATATTGTGATAAGCTGGTCGGTGTCGGAAGAGATGAAAAGATTCGCATGACGCTCTTCATGATAAGTTTAAAAGGTGATGCGCTATCTTGGTAAATTAGCCAAGATCCCAAGAAGTGGACAAGTTGGGTAAAAATGGCATTCGATTTCATGGATAGGTTCCGATTCAATATAGAGAATATGCCAGATGTTTTCTACATCTAGAATCTGAAAAAGAAAACTATAGAGACGTTCCACGAGTATGCTACTCGATGGAGATCTGAGGATGTTAAGGTCAGGCTGGCCTTAGAAGAAGAACAGATGAACAGATTTTTCATTCGAGCTCAGGATCCACAGTATTATGAGAGGTTAATGCTGATAGAGGGCCAGAAATTCTACGACATCATCAAGCTAGGAGAAAGGATTGAGGAAGGCATTAAAAGTGGTATGGTCACTAATTTCGAGGAATTAAAGGCTACTAACAAAGCCCTACAATCTGGTGGCACGTCCAAGAAAAAGTATGTGAGTGCCATGATAGTTGCACAGAGAACCAAGTCCCTAGTAAAATACCAAGCCTACCTGGTACCTCCTCTCATATATCAACCTATCCCCAATTACCAAGAACCTCCACCCTCTTACCAAATCCCATCACCTACATATCAACCTACCTCACCAAGATATTCCCAACCTGCACCTGTCTACCAAGCCTATAATGCTCACTACCAGTCACCACCCGCCTGCCAAAACCTTCCCAGACCATGCCCTAACTTCAACCATAGATCTCCCAAGCAATAAACTGCCATCGCCAAGCCAATCGACCAACTATATGAAAGACTCAAAGTAGCCAGTTACGTCACACCAATCCCTGCCATAACTCCAGAAAATCCTTCCCAATGGGTCAATCTGAACAAAACCTGTGCATACCATTCCGGTATAAAAGGGCATACCATTGACGAGTGTCGATCTCTAAAAGATAAAATCAAAGCTCTAATTGAATACAAAATCATCGTGGCAAAGGAACCTACTCCTACTATTCACAACAATCCCTTGCCTGATCATAAGGGTGGAAGTGTGCATATGATCGAGGTAGAAGATGATTGGGACCTCAAAGGGCAATTGGATTAAATGTCGAAGTGACAAGCCCAATAAACCAACAGTCACACTGAATCCAATTATAGTGCAGATCTGGCCCTCTGGGGACACTGAAGTAAACATGTTCATGCCTCTAGAGCTTGGAACACCGTCATCCGCAAAGACCGTAAAGCCAATTGAGGTAGAGTTTGGGTCTCCAAAAGCACCTGCACCATTCGAAGTTGCTGTGTTGCCTCCCAAGACGATAGTGCCCATTCCTGTAGCATTGTCAGCCGTAACGCTGTTCCATACATAGTCCATTTCTTGGGATTACACCACCGAGGCAAGAAGGAAGGGAAAAACTAGGCCTAGAGAAACAATTATCGCACATGGTATGACCAGGACAAGTAGAATTTATACTCCATAGCACTTAGTTGAATCAAGTAAGCAGGCCTCTGGATGGCCTATCGAAACTGGGCCTGATGATCTCTAGCGGAAAATACAGGCAAAAGAATATTCAGTTATTGATCAATTAAATAAAACACCAGCGCGAATCTCCATTCTATCTTTACTGCAGAGCTCCGAGACACATAAGAATGCCCTGATGAAGATACTGATTGAGGCATATGTACCCAGCAACATAACTGGAGGAGAGATGGAGAACATGGTAGGGTAGATATTGGAGAGTCATAAGATCACTTTCCACGAGGATGAGTTTCCCCCAGAAGGGATAAGCCACAACAAAGCGTTGCACATCACTGTGCAATGTGAAGACTATTTCATCACCCGGATTCTTATTGATGGAGGGTCCAGCCTCAATATTTGTCCATTGGT
The DNA here is from genome assembly GCA_026770625.1 of Nicotiana glauca. Classification (NCBI taxonomy): domain Eukaryota; kingdom Viridiplantae; phylum Streptophyta; class Magnoliopsida; order Solanales; family Solanaceae; genus Nicotiana; species Nicotiana glauca. The sequence goes on along the minus strand of MU747233.1, from coordinate 111,805 downwards.
GACTCTCAGAACATTAGGAAAGAGCCTGCATGAGATCAAGGATGGGACTATCAACGTCAGAGCTTTTGATGGTTCCCAAAGGTCCACTATTAGGGAGATCAGTTTGTGTCTGCAAATGGGACAGACTTGGTTTGACGTTGATTTTTAAGTGATAGACATCCCGGTATCATACAACTTACTACTGGGACGACCTTGGATCCATGCCGCTGGAGTTGTAGCCTCAACCCTGTACCAGGCAGTGAAGTTTGAGTGGAATCACCAAGAGGTGATTGTTCATGGCGACGGTAGTAACCCTATATGCAGTAGCCAGACCATCCCATCAATCGGAGGAAGAAGGAAGCTAGGTGGAGAAACCTACCATCACATTGAGCGAGTCAACGCTGTGGACAAGGATAAGTAGTGGGATAACAAGATCGAAAGTATACTGAATTGGAGCGGGTATGAACCTGGCAAAGGGCTTGGCAAAAACCTCCAGGGAATCACTAAACTTATCAAACTAAAGAAGCATGGCACCACATTCAGGTTAGGGTATGGCTATACTTGGCAAGAATTCAAGAACCGGTCGCCCCCATGGTGCGGCCCTTACTATCCCTGGAGCACCCGATACTTTGTTTGGAGCAGACTTTCCAGCCGGCAGACATCATATATGGGCTAGAAGAAGAAGAAACATTGGTGGCAACGAAGAATCTATTATTGGAAGATTACAATATGGACTGTCACGTCATTTTCAAGGAGGAAGGGGAGAAAGGCCCTTCCATACAATCTGTGAGCCGAGGAGCGTGCCTCAACAATTGGTCCATCAGAACCACCAAGGCCCAGAAAGCTTCGGGGTAGCAAGGCTGAACAAAGCACTATGCATTATATTTTACTTTTTCACTATTTGATTTCCTTTCCGTATTTTCTTTAAATTTCGAAAAGAGCTCCAATGTTCCAAAAATTATGGAATTTATCAAAGTATTTCAGTTTCTTATAAATCTCTCTCTTATTATTTTCTCTATCATTTAATTTATTTACACATCATTACTATTACTTATCTTGATGAACCAGCGAATGTGACATGCGACGAGATAACGCAACAAATGGATATAGACTTAGAAGAGGATGAAATACCAGAAGAGGTCGTTAAAGAGGTTGAGGACTTTGAGAATAGGCCCAAGTCTAACTTGGACGAAATTGAGGTTGTCAACTTGGGGGATACAGAGAATGTCAAGGAGACCCGCATCTGTGTTCACCTGTCATTGTCAGAAAAGGAAGAGTACACGGAGTTCTTAAAAGAATATGAGGACATATTTGCCTGGTTGTATGATGATATGATCGTTCTCAGTACATCTATTGTAGCTCACAAGCTGCCAACAGATTTAACATGCCCGCTGGTAAAGCAGAAGCTGAGAAAGTTCAAGGCAGACATGAGTTTGAAAATCAAGGAGGAAGTTACCAAACAAGTAAAAGCCAAGGTCCTCAGAGTAGTGGAGTATCCAACAGGAAGGTCAGAGTTTGTGTCCACTACAGGGATTTCAATCGGGCCAGTCCAAAAGATGACTTCCCCTTGCCAAACATACACATCTTGATTGACAACTATGCTAAGCACGAGTTGCAGTCCTTTGTTGATTATTCTGCCGGGTATCATCAGATATGGATTGACGAAAAAGATGCGGAGGATAGGACTTTTATTATGCCATGGTTGATGTATTGTCACAAGATGATGCCGTTTGGATTAAAAAATGCTGGGGCCACCTACATGAGGTCCATGACTACTATTTTCTATGACATGATACACAAAGAGATCGAGGTGTATGTAGATGATGTCATCATCAAATCCAAGAAAGCCACTGACCACATGGAAGATCTGAGGAAGTTCTTCAATAGATTGAGAAGGTACAACCTGAAACTGAATCCCGCCAAATGTGCATTCGGGGTTCCATCCGAAAAACTGCTTGGGTTCATCGTAAGTCGATGAGGAATAGAACTGGATCCGTCAAAGGATAAGGCTATTTAAGAATTTCCACCACCAAAGAACAAGAAAGAGGTTATGGGTTTCTTGGGGAGATTCAATTACATCAGCCAGTTCATAGCTCAGTCCACTGTGATTTGTGAGCCAATTTTTAAGATGTTGAAGAAGGACGCCGCCACTAACTGGACTGATGATTCTCAGAAAGCCTTCAACAGAATCAAAGAATACCTATTACCGCCGCCAGTTTTGGTTCTGCCCGAACCGGGTAAACCGCTATTGCTCTGCCTTGCAGTACTGGATGGGGCATTCGGTTGTGTTTTGGGATAACATGATAAAATAGGGAGAAAGGAGCATGCCAACTACTATCTCAGCAAGAAGTTCACCCCGTACGAGGCCCGGTACTCCCTGCTAGAACACACCTGTTGTGCTCTGACTTGGGTAGCTCAGAAGATGAGGCATTATTTCTATTCCTATACCACTTATCTCATATCAAGGATGGATCCGCTAAAGTACATCTTTCAGAAGCCCATGCCCATGGGCAAGCTAGCCAAATGGCAAATCTTGCTGAGTAAATTTTATATTGTCTACATAACCCAAAAAGCGATCAAAGGGCAAGCACTAGCTGATCATCTTTCCAAAAATCCCGTGGGTGGAGAATACGAGCTTTTAAAGACATATTTTCCTGACGAGGAGGTCTCCTTAATAGGAGAAGACATTGCAGAATCCTATGATGGCTAGAGAATGTTTTTCGACGGAGCAGCAAACTTTAAAGGAGTTGGCATAGGAGCAGTTCTAGTATTAGAAACAGGTCAGCATTACTCGATGTCCGGAAAACTCAGGTTCCTGTGTACCAACAAACTCAGGACGGCATTAGCCTGCATCTTGGGGCTCAAGCTGGCCATTGACATGAACGTTCAGGAGTTACTAGTGATCAGGGATTCTGACTTGCTCGTACATCAGGTTCGAGAAGAGTGGTCAACCAAGAACTCCAAGATACTCCCATACTTGCATCATGTACAGGAGTTAAGGTAGAAGTTTACAAAGACAGAATTCCGGCATGTCCCTAGAGTCCAGAATGAGTTCGCCGATGCATCAGCCACTCTATCATCCATGATTCAGCATCCAAACAAGAACTTCATTGATCCTATCCCGGTAAAAATCTAGGATCAACTCGCTTACTGTGCTCATGTCGAGGAAGAAGTAGATGGAAAACCATGGTTTCACGACATTAAGAAGTAACAGTCAACAGAAGAGTATCCAAAACTTGCAAACACTACTCAAAAGTGCACACTGCAGAGATTATCCAATCACTTCTTTCACAACGGAGGAATCCTGTACAGAAGGACTCCTGATTTGGGACTACTGAGATGTGTCAAAGTAAAGGAAGCGTCCAGGTTGTTGGAGGAAGTTCATGCAGGGAAAGGTTGTCCGCATATGAATAGTTTTGTCTAAGCCAAGAAAATACTCTGGGCCGGTTATTTTTGGATGACTATGGAGACGGATTGCATCTAGTATGTTCGGAAATGCCATCGTTGCCAGATTCATGTAGATATGATAAAGGTGCCGCCTAACGAGCTCAATGCAACAAGCTCACCATGGTCATTTGCCTCTTGGGGGATGGATGTCATTGGACCTATCGAGCCTGCCGCATCAAACGAGCACAGTTTCATTCTAGTGGCAGTTGATTATTTTACCAAATGGGTTAAGGTAGCATCATATAAGGCGGTAACCAAAAAGGTTGTGGAAGACTTTGTCCGTGACCGTATCATTTGCCGGTTCAGCGTCCAGAGTCAATTGTCACTGATAATGGTTCAAATCTCAACAGTGATTTGATGAAGGCAATGTGTGAAACCTTCAAGATTAAGCACAAGAATTCTACAGCGTACAGACCTCAGATGAATGGAGCTTTAGAAGCGGCCAATAAGAACATCAAGAAGATACTAAGGAAAATGATAAAAAAACACAAGCAGTGGCACGAAAAGGTACCCTTTGTTTTATTGGGATACCTTACCACAGTTCATACATCGACATCGACAACTCCCTATATGATGGTTTATGGTACCGAGGCAGTCATTCCAGTCGAGATAGAGATTCCCTCCCTGAGAATTATACAGGAAGCGGAACTTGAAGATGCAGAATGGGTAAAAAGTCGCTATGAGCAGTTAGCCCTTATAGACGAGAAAAGACTGAATGTAGTTTGCCACGGTCAATTGTATCAGAGCAGGATGTCTAGAGCCTTCAACAAAAGGGTCAGACCGAGATGATTCATATCGGGACAGCTAGTACTGAAGAAAATTTTTTCGCATCGGGATGAGGCCAAAGGAAAATTCTCTCCTAATTGGCAAGGCTCGTACATGGCTCATTGGGTCCTAACAGGAGAGGCCCTCATACTCGAAGAAATGGATGGAGAGGTTTGGCCAAAGCCAATCAACTCAGATGGAGTCAAGCATTACTATGTGTAATCTGTATGCTTTCCTATATGATGTAACTTGAATTAAGCCTGACCTGATTCCCGTTTAAGAGGGGATACGTAGGCAGCCCTATGAGTTCGGTCACAATTTAATAAAGTTTTCATTTCCCCCGACATTGGAAACTGGGGAAGAATTTTGAGGAGGACCCTCAAAATTTTGAAGTTGACTTTCATCCAGTCATTGCACGCAGCCGTCAGAGGCACCAACCTAGTAATTCCAGCTCCTCAAAATTCCCAAACCAGCTCCTAAACCAGCTCCTCAAAATTCCGGAGCAAAAAGGTTGCAATATCTTGAACCGCATTGTAGTCGTCGATTCATCTAAAAGAAAATTGTTTGTTTATTATTATGTATTTTTAAAATAATGCATGGTTACTATCAGAATTACTTTGTTTAGCAATGCTACCCCAATGAAAACAAAAGCCAAGTAGGACGTGCGGAGTCCACGGGAAGACGAACTAACTTTCCCCCTTTGACAAAACTCACGATTTTTCTTTGGATGTAGGCACCCAAGACATAAAGTCATCAGATACGATTACAAACTCATACTTTTTCAGGAATACAACTCTCAGAATCACCGCCCATTTACAAGTGTTATCCGTGCACGACATTCCCAGCAGCCACAATAACACAACCAACTATCAGCTATCGTCTATAAGCTAAGAGATTTCGTTACTCTCCACCTTTATTTCTTGAATTGAATAAGGATACCTTTCTGCCTTCCGAGACTAAGCTTTGTCTCCATCTGCATTTGTTACATTGTATAAGGCTACCATTTTGCCTTCCAAGACTAAGCTCTGTCTCCACCTGCATCTGTTGCATTGCATAAGGCAACCTTTCCGCCTTCCGAGACTAACCATTGTGTCCATCCTACATTTTTCTTGCATTGCATAAGGCTACCTTTCTGCCTTCCGAGACTAAGCTTTGTCTCCACCTGCATCTGTTGCATTGCGTAAGGCTACCATTCTGCCTTCTGAGACTAAGCTCTATCTCTACTTGCATCTGTTGTATTGCATAAGGCTACCTTTCTGCCTTTCGATACTAAGCATTGTCTCTATCCAGCATTTTTCTTGCATTGCATAAGGCTACCTTTCTGCCTTTCGAGACTAAGCATTATGTCCATCCTGCATTTTCTTGCATTGCATAAGGCTACCTTTTTGCCTTCCGAGGTTAAGCTTTACCTCCATCCTGCATTTCCTTGCATTGCATAAGACTATCTTTTTGCCTTCCTAGGTTAAACTCTACCTCTATCCTGCATTTCCTTGCACTGTATAAGGCTACTTTTCTATCTTTCGAGACTAAGCACTGTCTCTATCCTGCATGGCTGAAATATCACCACCTCTTATTTGCATCGGCTGACATACCACCAGCTTTATTTAAATCGTGCATGGCTTACACATCACCAATTTTGTTTAATTCCCTCATACCGGCTGAAAGATCGCCAGTTTATGTTAAATCTCTGTCGCCTGAAAGATCGCCAGTTTATGTTTAAAACTCTGTCGGTTGAATGATCGCCAGTTTTGTTTAAATCTCTGTCGCCTGAAATATCGCCAACTATACTTACGCTTTGCATCGGCTGAAATATCGCCATTTATATTTATGCTTTACATTGGGAAATATCGCCAACTTTATTTAATTCTCTATACTGGCTGAAAGATCGCCAGTTTACACTTAAAGCTTTGTCGGCTGAAATATCACCATTTGTATCTTATATCGGCTGAAATACCGCCAAATCCTGCTTTGTAGCGGCTGAAATATTACCAACTTTAATTAAATCGTGCATGGCTGAAACATCGACAATTTTGTTTAAATCCCTCATACCGACTGAAAGATTGCCAGTTTATGTTAAATCTCTGTCGGCTGAAAGATCGCCAGTTTATGTTTAAATTCTACATCAGCTGAAGTATCACCAACTTTATTTAAATTCTGTATCATTTTAAATATCGCCAACTTTATTTAAATTCTGCATCAGTTGAAACATCGCCAAATCCTGCATTTCATCGGCTAAAAGATTGCCAAAGAGTCCAAGGGCGTCATTGTTCGGAGGCACCATTTTCATAGCCCGAGAATGCCATGCCATGGTCGAAGGGCCCCCGCTTTATATTCTGCATATCATTATTCTAAGGCATCATGGGTCGGAGGCACCATTGTCATAGCCCGAGAACGTCATTTTATAGCTTGCGAATCCTTTATTATGCGCTTCATGGCCCAAGATATCTGAGGACGTTATCCTAACCTTCCAAAGACAGCATTCATGGTCCTAATTTGGGCAGCTGTTGATACCCAAATTTTCCCTATCTATTTTTTATACTCAAAATAGCATGTACATGCATATATAAGTATGCCCAAGAATTTTTACATTTTTTCCTAAGGCTTTTTAAAATCATTTTATTATTTATTTTAAAAGTACAAAGCCCCAAAACCATTATTTTGTTGAGTAATTTATTTCCATCCTCATATTTATACCACAATATAATTATGCTAATTTTTTGCATATTTTTTACACATTTGTTTGGTATTTTAAAAGCTAAATTGCATATAATTTCAATTATAGTCTATTTTTGATTAATAATATTTTATAATTATAAAATCATTTCCAATATTTTTAGACTAATATTTATACATTATTAATTAATTCGGTGCTTTTAATCTGATTTTAAAATCGTTTTGCTATTTTTTTACAAAAACAAAAGTGAAAAAACTAGCTATTTAACATTTAGCCTCTATTATTTACAATTGCAGCCTATTCCTATTTCAATTTTAACCCTCAAATTACCTAACCCAGTTTATTAAAATACCCGACCCATACATCAATTAACCAACCCGGCCCAGTTTCATTTTAATCTAAGCCATTGATCAAATGCGATCAACGGCCCAGATTCAATTTCCTTAATTAAAATCCTAACTACCCCCCTGACCCCTTATTTTCGAGATGGTCTCTCTCTCTCTCTCTCTCTCTCTCTCTCTCTCTATACTGACTCTCCCTCTCCATTCTCTCTAGGACCTTCTGGTTCTCTCTTCTTCTTCGATGAACCCCACCGCCTCTCCGGCCACCTCCAGCCTCACCTCTTTCGACCACCAGTAGCCGTGAAGTTTTACCTCGTTGATTCCCTCTATCATTGAGGCCCCAGGAACCTCCACCATTTGAGATGGTCATTGAATGTTTGGTCTGGTTTGTCTACGACCTTTCTCCGATGGGTTTTAGCCCAATGGTGTTGTGGACACCATTACTGCTGAGTTTCACAGCCAGGTTTCTCTTGTCTCTTACTGGTTTCTTACTAAACCCTAATCTCTACTCAACCCCTCAAATCTCTGTAGTTTTTACGATTATTTAACTCACACCTTTTTATTTTACACTACTCTCTATTTGATCTTTTTGATTGTTCAAAATTTTAAACGCTTTGTTCGCCTTTCGAATCTAGGGTTTCTGAACCTCTTTTCGAAAATACTCTATCTTCTGATTTTAAGCACAAATCTATGATTCTCAGTAGGATTTCTAAATCATTTTTCTTAAGTCTCACTATTCTAATGAACCTAGCCTTAGGGTTTATATTCGCATTGTTTTGTCGCTTTTGCTTGCCAGTGTGTTCTTCTGGATTCTTCTTTGAGTCCTGTGCTCTTTGCTTTAGTTTTTGCTGCTAGTGTTTCAGTCCCCTTCTGTTCTGTGTTCTCTTCTTAGGGTTTCTCTGATATTGTTCAATATGGGCTATGCATCATTTAATAACTTGATTATTCGTCTTATTGATCGTTTACATGGTGATTTTATACTGGTTCTTACAAGTTCGCCTTAAGACTGTGATACTTGCCTTAAAGAATTGTGATATCGTGTATTTTCCTTATAATTTGGTATTGATTTCAAATTGCCTCCTTAATTTGTGTGATACTTTCCTCGATAAATACTGATTTCTAGGTCTTCAATCTCGTTCATTAGTTTGAAAATTATTTCCCTGAATTACAGCGGTATTTTTACCCTATATATGTGCACAAATTTGTTGATTGATTTGCCTGACCTATTTCCCTAATTAGAGTGTCATGTACCTAGTCTTTATTGAATACTATATGTTACTCTGTTTCCTTATGTGATTATACCCTACTTAATGATTTCTTTCCTTTAAATGAATGATTTTACCGTTTGATTTGGATTCCTTAATTAAAGGGGAATCCATATACTAATTTGATTGTGATTGATGAAAGTTCCTTAATTAAAGAACTACTGCCTTATTGTTTACTCGTATTCAGTACTACAAATACCACCAAATTCTATTTTGCAAAGACAACAGTCTTTTGACTCACATACATCACTGAATACTTTCAAAATCTCGCTTGCTCTTTTTCTCTATTATTGTTCTCTGCTCCTGCACATTATCAGCAGGCTAAAAGCCAAGGCCAATATAGTGTTACTACTTTGTCTTTGCATCTTGCTTTTGCTCTTTTACCGGTATGCCCCTATTTGATTTACAGTTTCCAAAACAACATGTTTTTTATGTGTATTGCACTTCCTCTTATTTCTTTTATGCTTCTATCAATGGTTCTGCTGTTCTCGCTGTAACTAGCATGTCTCTGTGTAAGTTCATTAATATGACTATCTTTCCTTTAATTCAGCATGCTTACTGTCACGACCCAAATTCCATTCCCGATCGTGATGGTGCCTCTCGTGAAGACAAGGCTAGGCAACAACCCTAAATCCATTCTTTAACAGCTATTACACATAAATGAATAGATAACACAAATTATTGGCATTTAAAACTATTAATTCCATCCCAATACAACCTGACCGGGGTGTCACAAGTCACGAGCATCTAATGAGTAGGGACTCTACTATTTGTCCCACAAAGTATATATATACAAGATAAAACTGGAATTCAAAGATGGAATGCGGTGCCACGAACGCTGGCGGTCACCTTTCTCAACTACCACAATATGGCATCCTGTCCTGCTAATAACCCGTTACCGGGTGAACAAAACCTACAACTGCACGCATGGTGCAGGGAGTAAAGTGAGTACTTCCAACTCAGTGGTAATAAGAGAGAATAATAACTGAGCGATAAGAAAACACGTATGGGCACACCAAAATGCTATAAGAGACAGTACAACCCTTTGAGAAAAACTGTAATACTGTGAAACTCTTTTAGAAAATCTCAATATCAGTTAAAAATCCGTTTACAAAATCTCTTTTACAAATATCCCTTTATTCTTTTTCAACAGCCAAGCATATGAATGCTATATCAGTTAGAGCAAGTCGGCTCATAAATCGGCTTATTGGGTACATCACTCCTTAACATATAACACCAGGGTATCTGGTTAACAAGGCAAGTAAAAGTATGTATGCCAAAGATATATGAGTGCTAAATGTCATTCCACGTAGTACAAACAGGAGTGAACGCATGAATGCAGTGCAATGCATATGACCGCTATGGCGCGTAGCCCGATCCATGGGTACCTTGTGCTCACTGGGTGTGTACAGACTCCGGAGGGTCTACTACAGCCCGAGCGCTATAATACTGCGGCGTGCAGTCCGATCCATATAATATACTACTGCGGCGTGCAGTCCGATCCATACAATATACTACTGCGGCGTGCAGTCCGATCCATGCATGTATATGCATATGCACACATAACAATCGAGGCCTGAAAGCCTCTTCACATAACACTCGAGGCCTGAAAGCTTCCTTACATCACTCTTCATGCCCTCACATATGGCCCTCGGCCTCAATCAGTGCCAAAATAGTCAAAAGCCCCTCGGGCATCAGTAAAACAATAATACTCAGCTCAAACAATAGTTCAAATATCAGTTAAAACTTCAAGTTTGAGAAAAATATTGCTGAGTTCATGAAACAGTGTAAATCACATGGACTGAGTTCAAATAATATTTCAAATAGTGAAGAAAACAGTGATGATAGTTCATAAAGAGTTCAAATAATCGGCAATAAGCCCCATGCATGGCAACGAGTCCAAGTCATAATGATAACAACAAATCATTTACAATTACAAGGTAAAAACTGACAACCGGGACGGACCAAGTCATGATCCCCAATGTTGCTCTACCCCACGCTCAGGTCCAGCCTTCAAGTCACCACAATACAGCACTAAGATGTGCAAATCCGGGGTTTTAAACCCTCAGGATATTATTCCAAAGTATTACTCACCTCGAACCGGCGAAATCTCAACACCGGCCTAAGCCACAACGTGCATAACACAGGCACCAATAAGAAACGATCTGAACACACTCAAATCATGATAACTGACTCAAATGAAAGAGCTATAATTCAAATTCCTCGGTACCATCACAACGCAAAACTGAGATCTCGTCTCACATCATAGAAATAAAGTACCTGAATCCTCCTTGAAAGATCATAACTTCACGTGGCCTTGCCACAACGCGCGATCCCATCCAAACATTTTTTCACAGGAAGGACCTCAAGTCACCATGCTCAAAACAGATAGCCACGCACAGATTGATGACTGGAACCAAGCAATCCATCACACCCACGGTGAAGCAAGTAATATACACTATTCAATCCTGAAAGGACACAACCGGTGCGCTATTCGCTGAGCAACACCCAATACGGATTTTCCTCAGAAACCAGGAAGTAAGGCATACAAAGTAACATATAGAAAACTATTCTCCAAATCACACTGTTGCGGCGTGCAACCCGATCCAGATAACATACCCATGGCGGCGTGCCATCCGATCCACACATATATCTCACAAAAGGCGAGGCACATCANTCCGCCACGAAGGCCAATTAATACAGCAATACTTGCCAGCCGTCCGCTGGTCTTTGGAATGCAACTACCCTGCTATAACATAATCCGATGCACCTTGCCATGCAACCTGTGGCATTTTCTGTCATAGCCCATAACACATTAGTCTAGACAACCTGACATCGGGACAACCAGTCTGCAATCTAATATCATAACCCAAATTTAATATACCAAGCAAGGAAAGATCCACTCGGACCTCCAATCTCCAATAACCGCTAAACGGTGTCGATACACACGATCTACAACCACTGCACAGTCGGATCACAAGAACTTCTAGTCTCCAACACATATAACACATGAATCACTATGCCTGATCCTACACTCCACCGTCCGAATACATAACACACATCAAGTATCCATTCATACATTGAAAGATATTCAAGAATTTCCCTGCGCCATCAACAACTCAATTACCAACAGTCGATCCAACAAGAAAAATGTCGCAATACTACTGAAGTATCATCAGTTTACATCACCTTACCTTTTTTGACTGAACATATACCCTTGTCAAACCACTATAATAGCAATACCATCTCTTTAATCATCTGGAGATCGATTCTTTATTCACCTGCAACTACCTGTGCTGGTCAAGAATTTAATGACTTCCCATTATGAACTGAACCAAAACCTTGAACACGCAAATCCCAATTCTCCATATCATAACACATAGACCATACCACACTAGGATAACATGAGGACTTCTATCTCTCTTCTACGATGTAGACATCGACGCACTCAACTAGTCAAGAACTTTCATGATCCCATATAGAAGAAAAATCATTACACACTCCATGCTTCGCATACCCATAGGAAATATACTCATCTTCAAGCCACGGTAAAAAACATCAAAAACTCTCTCTCCCAATTCCATTGCACAAGCTAACTGCCAGGGCCGAATCCTTCTACCCAAACCAAGCTAAGCAAACTGCCAGCACTCCAAAGCTTTGCTGCACAATACCTATAAGACTCATTACATCGAACACATACAAAGAATTAATCATATCCTTATCATACGAACTCGATTCATTATCAAGCTATTCCATTTATCCAATTTCCTTTCTGATTCATCATTAATTGATATTCTCCCTTGCTGTAGCACCACAATACCTCCACTCAGGTTACCACACGAGACTCGCACATAAGACCACACTGTCTAAGACCCATAGGCCACTGAATACCCTCTCGAACGCTTCCCAGAAATGCCACATTCTAGAATTCTCTACCTTGAAGAACTTTCTACGAATCTGAATTCGTTACCATTACCTTCCATATACAAATACATAGAATCCCATGATTAACATAAAATACCACAAGTCTTGATCTTTTCTAATGAAAATGCAGTCTCTAGCCACATACACAAACTTAAGACACCTGATTGTTACATGCAAAATCTTGAACATAGTAAAACCATTCTCGAGAGTCATTCACTCTTATTCAGCTGTAATTCACCTGCCCTAAATGAACAGAACCACTCGTGCCTTATTAGTACCCTGACACCGTAGAACATGATTTCATACAGATACAAACAACCATCTTTCTTCTCTATACACTGAGCATTCTTTATCAACAACAGCTCAAAACATCCTAGTATTTTCTCACATCTACGAAGCACCATATAACCTTTATCAAAATTTTCCTTCACACGCGCCATTCTCAGTTTGATTTCTGCGACCAGAACTGATCCGCCAACATACCTTGAGACAGAACCAACATAGTACATAACAGTGCAATCAACTAATCAATAGCAACCTCCCCAACTCGGCGCGAAGCCAAATACAAGGACACGCTCAATAAATCCTTAATACTTTTACTCTAATGAAACCACAACATTATAGTGAGATTAAACTCAAGTCATTTACATGTTTTGTGAATACACAGATTATCTAGCACTGACATTCTCTGCAACCCTCGCATTCATTCCCACATCAGCTGAGTCCGCTTTCTTAAGCGTCCCAAATTCTCAAATTTCAACGCATACCCTTCAATTACACATGAGATATCCTAACATACACATAAAGATCATACCACTCAAAATACTCCGCAGGAGATAACCCACCTGCTTCGCCTCATTTCAATATCTCAACATACCTTCCACTATTATATACGTTACACAATCAATTGGCCTTCCTTAGTCTAAACTCATACCGCCACATGTATTGCACTTCACTTTCCAACTAGGGGGTACGAAAATATTCTTCACGCGCCCATAACTCGAGGCTACATAACAGATCACAATAGGAAACGAACCACTTCACAGCTCATCTATCATTCAGCAGACTCCTTCGTCACTACCAAGTCACATAGATACATCTTGCAGTGCTAACATACTCATCACATGGATATCCAACTGCCATTCAGGATAATAGGGACAATATCGAACATATAAGTTCAGAACACTTACTCACACAATCAGCACCTCGGTGCTCAAGCCATAGGCAAAGATCCGGCCTCAAGTCCTCTAGACTGGCCCAACATGAACTCACCGAGATTACCTCTCGCCCCTTGATCGGGGAATCACAAGCCATTAAGGCACATATACGATTGAGCGCTCACGTGCGCCTAAAGACGAGTGGAAGGAATTTCAAGAGTTATATCTCAAGCTGAATCAAGCACGCACGATAAGAATTCCAAGAATGAGAAGTTTTCCTAAAGGTTCTGCAGACTCTCGAGGATAAATACGGACGTTTCTGTACCGATCCGCGAGACTCTACTAACCTACTCAGGACTCGTGAGACCTAGTAACCTAGGCTCTGATACCAACTTGTCACGACCCAAATTCCATGCCCGGTCGTGATGGCGCCTCTCATGAAGACAAGGCCAGCCAACAACCCCAAATCCACTCTTTAACAGCTATTACACATAAATGAATAGATAACACAACTTATTGGCATTTAAAACTATTAATTCCATCCTAATACAACCTGACCGGGGTGTCACAAGTCACGAGCATCTAATGAGTATGGACTCTACTATTGGGCCCACAAAGTATATATATACAAGAAAAAACTGGAATTCAAAGATGGAATGCGAGTGCCGCGAACGCTGGTGGTCACCTTGCTCAACTACCACAATATGGCCTCCAGTCCTGCTAATAACCCGTTACCGGGTGAACAAAACCTGCAACTGCACACAAGGTGCATGGAGTAAAGTGAGTACTTCCAACTCAGTGGTAATAAGAGAGAATAATAACTAAGCGATAAGAAAACACGTATGGGTACACCAAAATTCTATAAAAGACAGTACAACCCTTTTAAAAAAAATCGTAATACTGTGAAAATCCTTTAGAAAATCTCAAGATCAGTTAAAAATCTCTTTTACAAATATCCCTTTTTCTTTTTAAACAGCCAAGCATATGAATGCTATATCAGTTAGAGCAAGTCGGCTCATAAATCGCCCCCTTGGGCACATCACTCCTTAACATATAACACCCGGGTATCTGGTCAACAAGGCAAGTAACAGTATGTATGCCAAAGATATATGAGTGCTAAATGTCATGCCACGTAGTACAAACGAGAGTGAATGCATGAATGCAATGCAATGCATATGACCGCTAGGCGCGTAGCCCGGTCCATGGGTACCCTGCGCTCACTGGAGGTGTGTACAGACTCCGGAGGGGCTCCTACAGGCCAAGCTCTATAATACCGCGGCGTGCAGTCCGATCCATATAATATACTACTGTGGCGTGCAGTCCGATCCATGCAATATTCTACTGCAGCGTGCAGTCCGATCCACGCATGTATATGTATATGCACACATAACACTCGAGGCCTGAAAGCCTCCTCACATAACACTGGAGGCCTGAAAGCCTCCTTACATCACTCTTCATGCCCTCACATATGGCCCTCGGCCTCAATCAGTCCCAAATTAGTCAAAAGCCCCTCGGGCATCAGTAAAACAATAATACTCAGCTCAACAATAGTTCAAATATCAGTTAAAACTCCAAGTTTTAGAAAAATATAGCTGAGTTCATGAAAAAGTGTAAATCACATGGACTAAGTTCAAATAATATTTCAAATAGTGAAGAAAACAGTGCTGATAGTTCATAAATAGTTCAAATAATCGGCAATAAGCCCCAAGTATGGCAACGAGTCCAAGTCATAATGATAACAACAAATCATTTACAATTACACGGTAAAAATCAAAAATAGGGACGGACCAAGTCACGATCCCCAACGGGGCTATACCCCACGCTCAGGTCCAGCGTGCGAGTCACCACAATACAGCACTAAGATGTGCAAATCCAGGGTTTCAAACCCTCAGGATATCATTCCCAAGTATTACTCACCTCGAACCGGCGAAATCTCAAGCCCGCAATGCCTTTGCCCCTCAAATCGGCCCCCACGCGCATCGAAACTAGCCTAAAACAGAGCGAATACATCACAATATGCAAATGGGACAATAGCCAATCGAAAACAATCGAATTAAAGCAAAACCTCGAAACTAGCAAAACACGAGCCCCGGGCCCGCTTCTAGAAAAATTATGAAACTTACATTTTCGGAATCCTCGTCTCGCCACGAGTCCGTACATATAAAATTTATCAAAATCGGAGTCCAATAGCCCTTTCAAATTCCAATTTTACAATACTAAAAACCAAGCCCTAACTTCTCCAATTTTCACCCAATATTCAGAGATTTCAATGATAAATCTTCAATAAAATCACGTAATTAGCTCATAAAACTTACCTCCAATCGAATCCTAGTCTAAATCCTCTTAATCCCTCGTCAAAAGCTCCCAAATATGCTCAACAATGGTGAAAAAATGACTTTAATTCGCGGAGGAAATGTTATTAAACCCTTCTGCCCGCCCAGTCTATTCTTCATCGCGTTCGCGACCCTTGCCACGCGAACGTGAAGGCCAAACTTTTTAATCTTCAAAAATGCTCTACGCGAACGCGTCCCCCACTGACGCGATCGCGATGCTCAACAGCCCTTACACTTCGCGAACGCGACACAGCTCCACGCGATCGCGATGCTTCCTGACTTCCACCTACGCGAACGCGAGCCAGACCCCACGCGTACGCGATGACTAAATCCAGGCCCTCTCCAGGTTACTCTACGCGTTCGAATCCTACCTCACGCGAACGCGTAGAAGGGAATTCTGCTGCAATGACTGCTGCAATTCTGCAACTTCAAATAACCAAACTTGGTCCGTTTGACCACCCGAATCCATCCCGAGGCCCCCGGGACCTCAACCAAAGACACCAACATACCCTGAAACATCATACAAACATGTTCCAATCATATAAACGCATACAACAACACAAGAATCATCAAATTACCACGGATTCAAGCTTAAATTTTCTTACAATTTACGAAACTCATATTTGATCAAAAACCCGACCAAACGACGTCCGAATGACCTGAAAATTTGCAGACATATCCAAAATCACCTAACGAAGCTACTGTAACTCTCAGAATTCCATTCCGACCCTCAGATCAAAATCTCACCTGTCAACCGGAATCCGCCAAAATTCAAACTTCGCCAACTCAAGCCTAATTCTACACCGGACATCCAAATTAAATTCTGATCACAATCCTAAGTCACAAATCATCCCCCGAAGCTAATCGAACCACCGGAATTCACATCCTATCCCTCTAACCACATAGTCAACTCTCGGTTGACTTTTCTAAAATAAGCTTCCTTCTAAGAGGCTATGTGCCTTATTTTCAACCAAAACCAATTCAATTACACTCGATCGACTCTAATACTAATATAGAAACATGAAGCAACACAATAAGGGGAAAACGGAGCAGTAACACATAAGACGATGGGTCGGGTCGTCACACTTACTGCTTCCCTTATTTGTTTAATGCATGTTCTTCACTGCCCCTAACCCCAGTATGTTATCAGCATGTAATCCTGAACCTTTTGGGATGAAGTATGTTGTGACTGTTTAAGTTCTGAAATGCTTTTCTCTGATGTCTATGTATGTGCAATTTTGCTCTTACATGTGAACTACTTGTCTCTATTGTCACTTGTCCCCTGATTGTGTTTGCTTCCCTGTACTATGTGTGATACTCTAGTCTGAGATTGTCTTACTCACCTTCTTACAAGAGCTATCACACTTTTTTTGTTGTTTTCTTTCAAGAACAGATTCTACATGGATCATTTAAAAAAATGTTTTCTTTTCTCAACTCAATTTCTTTAAAAACTCTATCACACCCTCACTATTCTTAGAAAATAGGTTCTGCTCGCTTTCGTGTAAGCATTGCTTTGGGTATCTCTGAATACCTACTGAACTTTGATGCACAAGGTTGGAAATTCCACACTACACTTGTTCAACAATTTTGGTATATGTTTGGGTGCTGGTATTGGCCAGGGACCCAATGTGGTCCTAGGGAGCTTTGCCATACCAAGACCATGGCTGTGAAACTTAAAAGAAGTAAGATTGGAAGGTTGGGCCTGGTTGAAGGCTCCCTATAGAATAACTTCTTATTTTATTCTTTACTATGTAATTCAGCTATCTTGGTTTGTAATAATTTATAAACGAATGATTGGTACTATAGTGAAATTAGTTGGGGTTATGCATGCTTAGTTTAAAGTTATGGGTAGAAAACACGCTTGTATGGATTTACTTACCTTTTTGTGCAATAGACATCATGTATAGGACATTCATCTCATATAGTAGTAATCTTGTTTTAGACTCTTTACTTCAGCTTGTTGTCATACTCATTTCATAATCATGACTCACTAATGACTAACAGATAACTATTAAAACTACTGCTGCATTTTCACTGGCATTCAGAGACCATGTTTTATGACTTTTACGTGCATGAGACAACATGTTACGTAGGATTTATATTTTTTGCAATTTGCTCTATGCCTCACCAATATGTTTAATCTAATAATGCAAGTTTGGTTAATCACATCCTTTTAAAACTGGGATTAGTGTGCATGTTCACCTTTAAGACAAGTAGGCCATACATAATACGCCTAGGCAAGCTTTACGCCTAATAAAATCGATTAATCATGTTTTACCAGTTTCAGACTACTCAGCCTCCTTTAAGGTTCTAAACTCTGTTCCTCGCTTGCCTCTTTGATGTTTACTCTATTTCTATTAAAACTCCAGTCCCATTTTGGAGTAATCTCAGAGTCATGCATCTATCTTCTACTGGGTTGGTTTTCTTGTCCAGCATCGTGCCATTTTTATATTATTTATTCTGCGCCTTGTTAGTTTACTGCATCTTAATACAAGTACTATATTTTCAAAGAGTGTTTTAACAAGTTTATGTACTTTTACTAATTCCTAAACTGCCATATACTTACTGCCATCTTTAGTTACACTTCTGAAAATTGAACATTCTTTGGGTCACTCAGTTTTAATTAAACATGCTGCTTTCACTGGATCTTACCTCTCTCCGTCATTCCTGCTTTTATTTAAACTTTTGTCTTTGAGACCTTAAAATGAGTTAAAAGACGTGCCAACTACATGCTTACTTGTGGAGGGATTTGTGAGCCTCTTATTTGCCTTTATATGTTCCCTTTTATGTGTAGTCCTACTTGTTATGTATGTCACCTAGAATTTTGTCCTTTAAACCTAATGGTTTAGCCTAGTACTTACCCTGTATGAATAGTAGTCCTAAATACCCTCTAGGATTTATAGGACGGGACGGGTAATGGCACATAATAAGCTTTTGTGACCCAATTCTGCGTTTAATACCTTAACTAGGTTGGAAGGTTAGACATGGAGGTGATGATCACATGATAACACCCTGTGTTCGATTGGCTACGGCTGTTGTGTGGATGATCCATGTGTTTTACAAACATAGGACCCCTTTCCTTTATGTAACTTCGTTAATATCAATAAATTTCTATCTCTGTTTCAGCTACCCAAAACTCCTCTTTAATTTTACTGCATTATTCCTTTTCTTCTAAAAATTTTCTTTTTATTCATGTCTTAATTAATTATCCGCACTTAGACCCCCCCTCAAAAAAATTGTGGAACCATCTAGATCTTAATTTTAACATGCTTGTTGCGTACCAATTTGCAACCCTTATGTGTGAAATTATTTGTATACTTATTTGAATTGAAGTCACAACATAGCATGGCCGGGAACCACACTAATAGATCTTGAGGGGTGCCTAATACCTTTCCCTCGAGATAATTTTAGCCCTTACCCGAACTATGGTTTTCAAAATTCAAAACTCTTGGTGTCCTGATGCACTTAATAATTTGGTGGCGATTCTTCAATTCCAAAAACCCAATTCCCAAATGGGAATAGAGTTGTCTTCCTAAATATCGTAAATCCGATTTTGTTAGAAAAAGGAGGCGTCGACACATGTAACGACCCAGTTTGTCATTTTGAATATCATAGCCCCATTGCACCTATTTATTTCC
The DNA here is from genome assembly GCA_026770625.1 of Nicotiana glauca. NCBI lineage: Eukaryota > Viridiplantae > Streptophyta > Magnoliopsida > Solanales > Solanaceae > Nicotiana > Nicotiana glauca. The sequence goes on along the minus strand of MU747233.1, from coordinate 92,282 downwards.
TCCTATATGTTATATTGTGGTTATGTGACTTTTTGTGGGGTTGGTTTAGTTTCGAGTGAGGTTCAGAGTTAATTGGGACACTTAGTCCCAAAGTTGGAAGATTAAGTTGAAAAAGTTGATTGGACTTTGAATTTTGTATAGACAAATTCAGAGAAGAGTATTGATGGTTCGATATCTTCGTATGTTGATTTTAGACTTAGGCATATATACAAACATTGATTTTGAAGTCCGTAGGTTGTTTTGGCAAAAATTGGCAAAAGTTGGAAAATTTAAGGTTTCGAAGATTGAGTAGTTTGACTGAGATTTAACTGTGTTGATATCGCATTCTAGAAGTTATAATCGGTCCGTTGTGTAATTTATGACTTGTGTGCAAAATTTTAGGTTATTCGGAGTTGGTTTGGTATGATTCGACAGTAGTTTTAGAAGTTAGAAGTTCATATGTTCATTAAGCTTGAATTGATGTGCGATTCGCAATTTCGGTGATGTTTGATGTAATTTGATGTTCCAACGATGTTTGTATCCTGTTATAGGACTTGTTGGTTTGTTTTAATGGGGTCCCCGGGGCCTTAGGTATGATTGAGATCATGTTCGGCTGATTTTCGGATTTGTAGGACTGCTGATGTATCTAGTTTTGGTTTCTTTATACGCGATCATGAGGAAAGGTCAGTGATCGTGAAGGATATTTTAGGACTTGTGACATTTTTTGCATCACATCAATTATTCGAGTATGTTCACGTATCTTGTGGGTCTCAGTTCTTCGCGGATGCAAGAGTGCCTACATATTTACATAGAGGAGAGGTCATTTTGGGTCGTCAGGCCTACATGATTGTGTAGGTGAGATCGTGTTTCCATAGGGGTAGGTCTAGTAACCATCACGTTCGCGTAGGGGCAAGTCTTGCCTAACTTTGTGTGGGGGAATTACCCCCTAGGATTGGAGTTGTTTTGTGTTATTTGTGATACGCGAAAGCCGCGTATGAAGTTAACGAGTGAGTACACGAGCTACATGTGGTAAATGACCAGTTTATGCTATTTAGATTCTTTTCATGCCATTAATTGAATTGTCATAACATTTTATATCTTTCATCGGTAATCTATCTGTACATGCTTTATTTGACATTGTTAATACTCTTCCTATCTCTTGTTATTTGCCCTTACATGCTTAGTTGAAGTTATTGTTCCTTTATTGCCTTGTTATTTATATAACTATTGATTTACCTTACTCGAAGTTGTTATTTCTTCGAATATCTTGCTAGTGAGATTTGGTGTTGAAGTTGTGAAATCGATTATCACTTCAGGCTGAGTTGTTAATTGTTGAAATATTCTTTGTTATCTATTCACCATTATTTTGTTATTATAAAGATTCTTTTACATATTGTGGTTGATCCATGGGCTATTTGTTGGGGAAACATTGGTATTTTTTATTCTTTTGGCAGGTTGTGGCATATGGGCACTTGTGGTGCGAGTTGTGATTATGTTAGGATATGGATGTGCATGTGAAGGTATAAGGATATGAGTTAATAGTATGATTATGTTGTGATATTGTTGCATATGTTCACTAGGGGAGATCGCTTTCGCATAGGGGCTGGTCTAGTAACAATCGCGTTAGCATAGGGGCAGGACTTGCCTAACTTTGTATGAGGGAATTAACCCTTAGGATTGAAGTTGTTTTGTGTTATTTGTGATACGTGAAAGCCGTGTACACAAGGTGACGAGTGGGTACATAGTCTATATGTGGTAATTGACCGGTTTAGGCTTTTAGATTCTTTTTATGCCTTTAATCGAATTGTCTTAACATGTTATGTCTTTCGTTATTTATCTATCCATACATGCTTTATTTGACATTATTAATACCTTTCCCATATCTTACTTGTTATTTTCCCTTACATGCTTAGTTGAAGTTTTTGTTTCTTTATCTCTCATTTAATTATTTAACTATTGAGTTACATTACTCGTGGTTTTTATTTCTTGAAATATCTTCTTCTTGAGATTTGTTGTTGAAGTTGTGAAATCCGTTATCACTTGAGGCTGAGTTGTTAATTGTTGAGATATCATCCTTGTTGATCTATTCACCATTATTGTGTTATTGTCGAGATTCTTGTACAAATTGTGACTGAGCCATGAGCTATTTGTTGTGAAAATATTGGTATTGTTGATTCTTTTGGCAAGTTGTGGCATATGGACACTTGTAGTGCGAGTTATGATTATGTTTTGATATTGATGCACATGCAACAGTATAAGTATATGGGTTTAATGTGCATGCGGCGTCACAATATGGTATTTATGAGTGTGTTTCTAGTAAGGGAACTACTTGAATCCACGCGACAACGTAAGGTGGGCTAAAGTGCATGTAGCTATTCCGAGAAAACTATTTTCAATAATGTTTAAATGTAAGGTTCACGCTTGGTATGAGAAAAGATTGTGATTGTGATTGTTAAATGAATCTGAGGTAGTACCTCAATTGTGATTCTCATTGTTATCTTTCATTTACGTCACATGCGTTTGTCTGTATTGTTTTCTTGGTATTCTATTATGTGTTCCTCCCTTGTTGCCTTTATTTCTTTAAATTCAGTTGTAGTTTACCTTGTTGTATTTCTTTATTTCCTTATTTCCTCTTTTCCATTATTATAATGTACTATATTTATTCAGCTTTATTTATTATCCTAGTAGGTGTCTTGATCTTACTCCTTCACTACTCTACCAATGTTAGACTTTATACTTATTAGGTATCGTTGTTGTGTACTCATACTATGGTTCTACACATCTTTTTATGCAGATCCATGAACCTTATACCGCCTAGGTACTAGTGAGTACATCATATAGATCAAATACTTCATGGTACACCTAGCGGCATTCGTAGGCCTCGGAGTCAACCTTTATCCTTATTTTTCTAGTTCATACTATTATTTCATACTTTTATTTAGATAGTGATGTATTGTGGATTTTTAATATATTCTTGTATAGCTTATGACTCAGTCTCACCAGTTATTCGAAGTCATTGTTAGTGGTATTGTCGAGTTCTATTATGTTGGCTAGATGGTTTACATTAAAGTTCTGTTATATTTTGCCATTTCTTTACATATTTCAGGCTCACCTAGTCTTAGAAATTAGGTACCATGATGACATCCTACAGTGAGAGATTGGCATCGTGACAAGTCGGTATGAGAGCTCTAGGTTCATTAGTGAGACAAGTCATATAAAGATTAAGTAGAATCTTGCGGATCGCTACAAAGAAGTCTATACTTATCTTCGAGAGACTATGGATCTGTTAGGAAGCTTCACTTATTTGATTTCTTATTGTGCAAATTTCTTGTCTTAAAAATTTTGAATCATTGTCTTTCTATTCTCTCACAGATGGAATTTAAGGGCAATATGATTTTATTAGAAAAAATTATACGAAGTTATACTGCATAATAGCAACGGAATTTTGTGATTCTAAGACAGTACGATGCAATATTTATGAAGAATATCATACAATTTTCTCCTACTTCAATCCGCCATTACATATTTTTGCAAAAGATGTATGTTAGAGGAAATGTCAAGAGAATCGGTTCAGGTATGTTAAGGCTATACCTTATTTCTTTTAGGCATGATCTATACGACACAAGCGAAAAAGCAAATGCACAACTACCATAAGGGACTCTATTCGTAGAAATGAAAGAGATGTGTATATTCCTATTCTCCCATTTGTCATATTATTCTATCATCTGTTCATGGGTCTCAGAAAATACGTATGTTGATAAAGTTGACTTCATGATATTACTCAAAGGCAAAATGGTCTTATGATATTTTGTGAGATTTTATTAACATATTCTATATGCATGTCATGCATTTGTACGTGCACATTAACCTATGACCAAATGGAATTATATAAGTGTATATATATATATATATATATATATATATATAGGTTATGGGAAAGGTTACGGCATTATATACATACTACCACCTGATCAGCTCGTATATGTTGATGAATTTACCCACAGTGGCCCTGATGCTAGGATGGGATGCACTCAGAGGCTTGATGATGTTATGAACATATGTACCTAAGCACGACATTACATTCATACACATATGCATGACACTATAATTATTTCATGAATTACATAATTATCCAGACTTACTAGTTAAGTCATTTACTCTATATTTCTTCCATGTCTGTTATTTACTTATTTATGTTCCTTACATACTCGGCACATTATTTGTACTGACGTCTGTTTTTTCTGGGGATGACGCATTTTATGACTGTCGGTCCTGATAGACAGGTTGAGAGTTCTCCAAGTAGGCTATCGGCTCAGCGAAAGATGTTGGTGCTCTTCATTTACTCCGGAGTTGCTTGTTTAGTTAGTATAATTTAGACATGTATTGTTAGGTATGGCGGGACTCTATCCCGACCTTTATAAATATTATTTATTCTTAGAGGCTTGTAGACTGATGTCATGTATGTAAAATATTGTATGGTCTTGTAGGCCTATGTTCAGTATATGAGTGGTTATTTTTGTCTTATAGGCCCGTATTTCTTATGTATAAGTTGGTATCACATGTTGTATTCTACTTATCTCATGGTAGACTTCCGGCTCAATTATCTATGATAGTATGATATGAAAAGATACGTTATGTTGGTATTCGATTGATTAAGGTACAGGGTGCACGTCGTGGCCTATCTAGTTTGGGTCATGACAAAAGTAGTATCAGAATAATTTTGTCATAGGGAGTCTACAAGCTGTGTCTAGTAGAGTCTTGTTTATGGGTGTGTCGTGCACCACACCTATAACAAGGAGGCTAAATAGCATTTGGGACTGTCCCTCTTTCTTCTTACACAAGATCTTGTGGTAGAGGTTAGTTATAAGAACTCAATTTCCTAATTTCCATCTTATTCATAATACGATAGTTCCTATATCCAAAAGTGTGGTTAGTAAGTTATATATTTGTGGAAGAGTTGAGTTTGAGGAACTCGATTTTTGTATTATTCTTATGATGGATAAATGTGAGGTATTCAGAAGATTATGTATGTACTAGGATGTGTAAGCTTCTTGATAAGGATCCCTAAGGCAAGAATCTATCTACTGTCACGACCTCAGTTCACCCTCCATGAACATGCCGTGATGGTAACTAGTTCCTATAACTAGGTAAGCCTAACAATGCGGAATTTAATATAACAATGCAGAATAATTAATTAAAAACTTAACATATGTAAAATAATGACTGCATATAAGGCCGCTCGGCCTATACAACCCAAAAGAAATGCGGAAGTCTATAACTCAATCCTAAAACCCAGAAACTCACAGGAACCACAGGCTAATAGAAACATAGTACGCTGCTCTTAACTTCAGAATATTTAAACAACTGAGAGAAAGGAATAAACTGGATACTAAAGCTGGAACAGAATAGAGACTCCTGGTCTGTGGACATGGCAGATATATGTCGAAGTCTTCGTATGACTCCTCGCCTCAAGGATAGCACACTTGGGTGGAGGAACCTGGATCTGCACATGAAAAAAATATATGCAGAAGGGGCATGAGTACACCACAGTAGTACTCAGTAAGTGCCAAGCCTAACTTTAGTTGGGTAGTGACAAGGAAGGTCAGGGCCTTACCGGGGTTAAGCAATAAAATATAAATCAACAGTATGAAAATAAGTAGTAATAGTGAGTACAGTAGTGGGATAAAATAGGCTGAACAAGGCAATATCAAATACACAAGGAGCGGAGCAACCACAGAATAAGTACAGCTCAAAACCAAAGTTAACAATGAGGATCTCCCGAGATACCGACCTGTAGTCTTTTCTCTCCTATCCAGTGGATCTCCCGAGATACCGTCCCGTAGTCCAACACATATGTAATTCCGAAGGATCTCCAGGGACACCGTCCCGTAGTCCAACCATCAATATGCCGGGGGATCTATCGAAAATCTAACCCGCAGTCCCAAAGTAAAAGTGCAAGGGGGGTCTATCGGGGATCTAACCTGCAGTCCCAAAGTAAAAGTGCAGGGGATCTACCCAGAATCGAACCCGTAGTCCCAAAGTAAACAAACAAGGGGGGGGGGGGAGCTATTGGAATCCCACATCATGCGCAACCACGACCAGAAGATACACAAAAATAAAGTACAAAAGGCAGGCAACAGGTAGTACTAGCCTAGCATGCTTCTCGTAGTACAATCAAGGCAATTTAGGCAATTAGGCAAGTTAAATCAACTAACCATGCTTTCCTAATCTAGCACAGGTTATAATTGCCAATGGAATAAAACAAATATGAAGGAAACTCAATCTCTATATTTTAAGTAAAGAAAACCAGATTTTCAATAATTGGCTCAAGTACGCACTCGTCACCTCGTGTACAAGGCACTCAAATACCAAATAACAAATCCTAAGGGGAAAGGTCCCCCACACAAGGTTAGACAAGCCACTTACCTTGAACTGGCTCAATAATCAACTAGGAACCACGCCTTCGATACGAGTATCCGACTCCAAATGGCCAAAATCTATTCAATTCAATTAAAAGTCATAAATAATATTGCAAACAACTGATTCCACTATTAGATTTAAAGCTAGGGCACGAAAATAAATAAAATGACCAAAATGCCCCTCAAGTAAACGTCTCGGAAATGAACAATTTTCACATTTACAGAACGCTCGTACTCTCACGAGTCTAACCATATAAAAATCCTCAAAATCGGAGGTCAAATGCTCACTCAAAACCCAATACTTTGGTCTACGAAGTTTTACCCAATTTCTTCCAAATTTTGATCCCAAATTTGAATTTTAATGATGGATTTAACTACAAAATGATGAAATATAGCTAGGAGGGATCAAGGAAACTTTATCCAATGGTCTTCTCTTCAAAGCCCTCTGAAACTTGCCCCTCCCCGAGCTAAATTCGATTTTTCTAACTTATGAAATCAAACCCTCAAATTTTTCTTTACCAGAACAGGCATTTCCATTTTTGCGGAGAAGGGACCGCTTCTGCGGTCCCGCCTATGCGGAAAAATGAGTCACTTTTGCGAATTTCACTAAAAAGGCAATGTTCGCTTCTGCGGACCATTTACCGCTTATGAGGTTCCGCTTCTGCAGAGTTCTAGCCGCTTTTGCGGGTTCCTTTAAAATCTCATCTTCCGCTTGTGCGGTTTCCATCTCGCAAAAGCGGATCTGCTTCTGCGGAATTCCCACCGCTTCTGCGAGTTCCTGGAGGATGAAAAAAAGTCGCTTCTACGAAGCCAAGGCCGCTTCTGCGGCTCCGCTTCTACGGTTCCCAAGCCACAGAAGACAAAATACCAAAAGAGAAAATACCAGCAGCTGCAACACTTAAAAATTTTCTCCGTTAACCACCCGAAATCATCCCGAGGCCCCCGGGACCTCAACCAAAAGCACCAAAAGCACCTAATACCTTATTCAAACTTGTACCAATCCTTAAAACACCTAAAACAACACCAAAAACACGATTTAATCAATGATTCAAGCCTAAGAACTTCAAATTTCTTCCAAATACGCATTCGATCAAACACCTAAGCAAAACACGTCCGAATGACCTGAAATTTTGCACACACATCCCAAATGACATGATGGAGCTACTGCAACTTCTGGAATTCCATTCTGACTCTCAGATAAAAAATTCACTATCGGACTAGAAACTTCAAAAATTCCAACTTCGGCATCTCTAGCCTAAATGAGCTACGGACCTCCAAAATACATTCCGGACACGCTCCCAACCCTGAAATCACCTAACGGACCTAATAGAACCATTGATTTTCCATTTCGAGGCCCTCTTCACACTGCTCCAATTATGAGCCATTTTCAATGCTTAAACTCTCTTTTAGTGACTAAGTGCCCCAAAATACTCCGAATCCTAACACCGAATGTCCTGGCAAACCAAAATAATAGAAATGAACTTAGGGGAAGCAGTTAGTGGGGGACCGGGGCATAAATTCCAAAAACGACCGGCCAGGTTGTTACATCCACCTATATGGTGAAAAGAAATAAGAGATTCAGAAGGTAGATACAAGTTTCAACAAGTAGAAGGAATAAGATAAGAATGGTACAAGGTACCCAGTTAATGAAGTTTATCGCTATTTTCAACTCTGGTAGAAAAATATAATCATTGTGAGTTACCTTCAACAATAACAGAGGTATGTATAAACGGTCACACCCATTTAAGTTATGCTTTATGAGAGCTAACAAGATAATGTTTAGGAGAAGGACGGATACCAGGATTCGGCTGGGGTTAGAGCGACCCAAAATTGTGGATGGATTGTTTCCATTAGTTGACATTTCTGAAAAATATTGCAAATATGCGAATAGATCACCTTGTGAGATACCTAGATGATGCACTCTAAAATAGTACATATGGGTATGAGTACTACAAAGATAGGTACCAAAAGCCTTGAAGGAATAAATATTACCTTATTATGGCTCCCGTCCCTAGTAAAGAAAGAATGTTAGGCAACCCAAGAGCTAGTAGATGGCACAATAGGAGCTAAAAGAAAAAGAATGTCCCATTGAAATTTTCAAAATAAAGTGTTAGATAGAAATGTTAGTAGGAATTGAGAAGAGAGTTGATGAAGTGTTATGAGTAAGATTTGATGAATGGATGATAACGGTAGAAAAATATTGACGGCATTATTGGATATATAGTCAAGTTAAGGAAATGATGGGAGGTGCCAGGCCTTGAGACAACAAAAGAGTAAATGCCACAAAGTTGTATACTCTAATAAATAAGTTTGAGACTCTAATATGATTACCAGAAGGAAACTTTAGACCCCAAAGTAATAGATATAAGTATGGGCTGGTGAATAAGATAAATTAAACATGAATTAGGGACTAAGTGATTTGATAATGGTTGACATCATGAGAATTTCAGATTGTGTTCCATCAATATTAAAATGGACAGCAGAAGAATATTCATAAGGAGGTCATTCAGGAAGACGCTTCCCTAAAGCAAACAATCTGAGCAAAGTTAATCTTAAGGGACTGTATGTGCCAGTTATACTAAATGTCACCCTTGCAAGTTAGGAAAGTTGTTAATCTTGTTACAGAAGGATTATCGCAAGGCGAGTAAGGGTCATCGATGATGTGAGAATACGCCAAAATTGAAGAAGTAAAACATCTACAGGTAGATCGTCGTAGTGCTAAATCTTAGTACTTCCCTAAAGGGGTGACTATGTAGTGATGTGGCATTAATTAAAAATTAAGTGGCTCTTGTAACTATGGAATGATAAAGAAAGAATGCGATAAAAATAACGAAGGGATGAAATTGCACTTATCCAAATCCTACGAATATGTTATGATTCAAGAATATTATTTAAGCATGACATCAAGGAAAGGATGTAAGGGTTCCAGCCTAGGTTGTTTTTGATAAATAAGGAGTCAGTACAAAAGGTAAGTTAAGACAAAGGGAATAACCTAGGAAAGATTACTCCGAATATTAATATGAGAATGGGCCAACGAGTAGTTAGTAGTTGATTAAGGAAGAGCCCAGTTATGACTAGACAAGAGGATAAAAGAAAAATCAACAGATCAATGCAACATAAACGTAAGGAACCCCAACATGGGGAATTCAGTCTTGCAGTTATGACATTGTAATACTTGATATAAGTTCATATAATAGTCACGGAAGTTAAAAAGGTACCATATGAGTATTATGGAAATAAAAGAGAATGTCATTGGGAAGAAAGCCAAAATTTCAGTTCAGAAGCAACCCTACAAGTACAAGGGTGTGAAGGTAAGTACATACGGATAATTATAGGCGAGGAAGGACATCAAAAGGTTTGTAATAAACTCATAACTTTATAAGAATAAAGGGTTCTCCCTAAGTACTACAATGAAAGAATAACGGAGGAAATAAGGGAGAAGGCTTCAACCTAAACATGGTAACTCGAAGGAGAAAAAAATGGTCATGTAAAAATAGTCTCACTACAACATTGTATGTACTGTATAAGAAATTGGCACCTATCATGGCTAATGAACGGCATGCAAAGGAAAAGGTAATATTCGAGATAATATAAGTTGCACAAAAATTCTACCATGCATGGGAACTAAGATAAGTTAAGTATGCACGTAGCAATGTGGTGGAAAGACCGGAAAAAGTAATTGCATATGTTTAAAGAAAGCTGAGATGGAACGAAAGGAATTATTCGACCATTGATACAGATTTTGGAGTATTATCCATACAATATATATGTTGACAATCATACAGTCGTAGAAGATTCCGGTATAAGTTAAAAGAAAGAATTGAGCTCAAGGCACAGACAAAGGATCGGCTTGTTAAAATATTGTACAATGGATATTCCACAACATCCATGAAAGTCTCAACGTAATAACTAAAACCATGAACTACAGATTGGGAGGCAGCTTAAGCCTACATAAAGGCTGATCAAAAGAAGGAGAAAACTAAAGAGTTACATCAATGATGTAAATCACGAATCTAATTATTGGACCTAGAAAATTATAGAAATCGTGATTGAGAACATTACAAGATCAGACCTTATATCAGAGGTACCAAAGGGATAGCACAACATCCATATTCTATAATGGCTCTACGACAAAACCAGTTAGAAAAATACCAGCCTCATAAGAATTCACTATGGAGCTCCGATCCGATTACTGTAACGACTCGACCAGTTATTTTGTGCTTTTGCATTTCACTCGCTAGTTCTTGAGCTTAACTAGCCCCGTGTGCTGTATTATGACTTATGTAAAGCATCATTTTTGGTTTTCAGGATAATCAAAATAGATCTGGAAGAACATTTCTCCGTTTGAAGCTTTAAATTTGAAAGGTTTGACCAAGTTTTGACTTTATAGTATTTGATCTCAGATTTGGATTTTTATGACTTGTTTAGCTCTGTTAGGTGATTTTGAATTTGGGAGCGCATTCAGAATGTATTTTGGAGGTGTGTGGTAGGTTTAGGATTGAATTGGCAAAATAAAAAATGTAGCATTTTTCCGATCAGCAGTGAAAATTTTGATGTCGGGATCAGAATGGAATTTCATAAATTTGAGTAGGTCCATTGTATCATTTGCGACATGTGTGCAAAATTTCAGGTCATTCGGATATGGTTTGATAGTCTTTTTGATCAAAAGCGTAATTCGAAATATTTTGGAACCTTAGTTTTGAATTCGATATGATTTTGTTGATTCGATGTTGTTTGAGGTGTTATGAAGATTTGTATAAGTTTGGATATCGGTGTATGACTAGTTCATGCTTTTGGATGAGGTCCCGGGGGCTTTGGGATGATTTCAGATAGTTTTCAGAGAGCTTGAACTTGTGAAATTGCAGTTGGTATTGCTGCTTTTGTCATATCCGCACTTGCGGATTTAGGACTACAGGTGTGAGCAATGCAGGAGCGGAAGAGAGGCGTAGGTGCAGATTGGAAAACCGCATCTGCAATTTCGCTGAAGCGGTGAAGCGGCCGCATATGCGAGACTTGGTGAGGCAAGTAAAACCCGTAGAAGCGGACATTTTCCGCAAAAGTGTAAGCGCATATGCACTTATGGGATCGCAGGTGCGACATCCCTAGGCAAAAACTGTATAAGCATTCCTGCGAATTTTGGTCATTCGTCCACCATTTTTGGTCGATTTTGGAGCTCCAAACTGTGATTTCAAGAGGGAAACAAGTGGATTCAAAGAGAAAAGCTACATGAGCTTTGTATCTTGTGTTTATGGTGATTATTCCATTGTTTAATCATGAAATTTGTGGAAAAATTGGACAAAGAATTGGGAATTTAGGGCTTGGAACTTGAGAATTTGATTAAGGATTTGAGGGGGCATTTAGGGTTGATTTTGATGTTCTTGATATGCATAGACTCGTGGGAGGATAAGGATTCTATTGATGTGATTTTTACTGGATTCTGAGATGTGGGCACGGGGGTCGGGTTTGGTTAATTTCGGGGTTTGTGTTGTAATTTGATTATTTTCACATGTGCTTTATTCCATTAGCATATTTTTATGTCAGGATTCTAATTTTGGTCAGATTCGATGCGAGTTGAGGCTGAGACGAGAGGCAAAGGCATCGCAGGCTAGAGTGTGGACTGGATAAAGGTATGTAATGATTGTAAATGTTACCATGAGGGTATGAAACCCCGATTTTCACATCGTTTTGCTACTTTGAGGTGACATACATGCTAGATGACGAGCGTGGGATTGTGCACTATAGAGGATTGTGACTTGGTCCACCTCGTGTGGCTGTAAGCTTCATATTTGATTGAAAATTGTTTGATATCATTGTGTTCTGGAAAATAATACTATGTTTTGGGCTGGATTTCATATCTGGGCCTTGTGCCAACCGTTTGGGCACTTAGGGGCTTTTTTCTAATGTTTCTTCGCACTATTTGATATGAAAGCATATCCTCAGTCATGATATTTACCTGTTTACTTTTGATTCAATTTTAGTGCTTTATTTTAAATATATGAATGTTGTTTAGGATGAGCACCTTGTTCCACTAATAGACGAGTGGCTTATGAGGCTGATGTCTGAGGGGGACCGAGGATCTGATTGTGAGGTTGATGACTGAGAGAGGCCGAGGGCCTGGTGGTGAGGATTTTATATATATATATATATATATATATATATATGGATCGGGTTGCACGCCAAAGCGATATTATATATAATTATGGATTGGGTTGCACGCCGCAGCGATATTGATATGCAAATGAATGAGGCTGCACGCCGCAGCAATATATTGGATCAGGCTGGACGCCGCAAGGATATAGTGCTTGGGCTGTAGGAGCCCCTCCGGAGTCTGCACAACCCTAGTGAATGCAGTCGACTATATATGTGGAGTAGGCTATACGCCGCATCGATATATGGATCAGGCTGCACGCCGCAGTAGTTATTATAAGGTACCTATTAAAAGTTAGTGCCGAGTGTGAGTGCTGATTAATGAGAGTTAAGTCTCAAGTGACTGAGAGGCTTGCCCGATGGTCTATATATATATGAGGGACGTTTTTCCCTAAGTGCTTGTTTTCATGAAATTACTGATCTCACTTCTCCTTAAGGTGAGTCTATATTGAATATGTTGAATTAAATTACCGTTTTCACTCATCTTTATATTGAGCCTCTATAGAAAATGATAAACAAATGTTTTGAACAATTTTCATTGAAACTAGAGTTTTTACGAGATGTTCGAAATTTAATCACTGATTTGACTTTGTTATTTCCTCTGGCACTTTTCGTATTTTGAGATGTATATGCTTTATGTTTTGCCCGAGGGGCTGTATACCAACTATGTTTTGCGCGAGAGGCCGATTATGATTTTTATCACTTTCACTATGAACTACATTGAATCTCTACTAAACTGTTAGAAAGACATTTTTCAATGTATGTTTTTACTGAAATCGGAGTTTTAACGATATGATTTGATTTGTATCCTATTTTTGAAATATATTGTACCCACTGTGGTGTGATTACATGGTTCACGTGATTTGTTATTGCTTAGTCATTATATACCTTTATTACTTACTGGGTTGACATACTCACATTACTCCCTGCACCTTGTGCGTGGATTCAGATATTTTTGAGTTCGGTGGTAGGTTTATTGGAGATAGTTAGGTAGATGCATGGCGTTTGCAGCCCTGCCTTCTCCTCCCCATCCTTATTATTTTATATTTTAGGCTTATGTTGTATTAAGCAGACATTGTTGAATTGTATTTAGTGGCTCATGACTAATGACACCAGATTCCGGTTGGGTTGATGTATTTACATATTTGATTTCGTGTATTTCTGTTGATACATATTAATGTGAAAGATTTGAGGTTTAAATATGTTTTTAGAAAAATACAATGTTTACAAAAGATCTTATATATTGTTCGTATTGTTTCGGTTGGCCTAGTTCTGTGATAGGCACCATCACGACCATGAGATTTGGGTCATGACAATTGTATAGGCACCACAAGTGCAAGTATTATGATAGAGCTTCCAGTTATAGACGATAACTATGTGGAAGGGATATCATGAAAGAGATAAAACATACGATGCAAGATTTTATGGTAAGTAAGGTAAAAGTGAACAACGTACAAGATACTCAAAGGCAGAAGACCGTGAATAGTCCATGGTTCAAATAGAAGGCTAGAAGCACTAGGATTTAATATCCATGAATTATAGCGATGTCGTCAATGGCGTACCTTCCAATCTATGGTTTCTAAGTATCGAGACATCTAGTTAAGAGAGTAAAGAAGAGTTAAAGACGTTGTGATGTCTCGATTGATGTTCCAGAATAACATAAGGGAATTTATGGTACAAAAAAGTTGAAAGAATATTGCGAACAAGTATAATTAGATATATGTAGATCGCAAGATAAAGTATGGTAGAGTGACAAGGTTTTAGGAAGACAAGAGTAAGGATAAGAAAAAGTGAGTCAAAATGTGACAGGAATGGATAAGTCCTTGGGATTAAGCTCATGAAAATAAGAGAGCTAATGGGTTCTCTAAGTTATAGAAGGCTTAGTATAGCCAGAATGAACTCAAAAGAGTCTAAGACTAGTAGCATTTGGAAGAGATGGAATGCTGCACTAGTAGTGGAATAAGGGCGTAATTGTGATAGAAAAAGGATGACGTTTAGGCCTTCGACTGAGTAATGATTTGAAGATGATTTCATGGATTGTACAAAATTTAAAATGTAAGGTGAATTACATTGGGATGCTATAAAATACAATTATTGAAGTACAATATCGCCCCTAAGTGGATCAGGAAAATCATTTAAAATATTCCTCGATACAACATAAGCCCTTGTGGCAATGTATTACGTAAGAAGTTTCAAGTTATCAATGGAAGATTATAGATCAACATAGAGGTGAATCAACAATTGATGGATAAAAGATACAAAGTATGAAATAAGGTTCGACCATCATTCTTAAGATGAATAATAATGAAGAAGCATTAAAAGACTTAGCTTTATGCATATAGGATAAGCAACAAGTGTAACATTGAGTATGGTCACATACCTCATTAACAATAAAACGAATTAAGAGTTATGGTATAATATGGCCTACTCAGATGTAGTAAAGCTAATGAACCTAGAGGGATAACTTGACATAATTTTGTATATGTTCATAAGATGGGGCTTAGAGATTAGCTAAGATTTGGAGGAAAGGGGAGAGAAGCATCGCATAGGCACACGTACAAATTTAGAATTGTATAGGCTGCATGATAGAAGGTAGCAACAGTTACGAGATTGAAAGGATTCCAACTACAAGTCGTGGTGTGAGAAAGAGGCACAAAGGGGGGGAATGCCTTGGCCTTTGGATTTACTCAAAGAAAAGTTGTCTGAATGGAAAGGAGAATATTAGAGTATTCGCAAGTGCTATGGGCTATGAGAATGATAAGTGTATTAGTCAACATTCTAGTTTAAATTTTCCAAAGGTGGGAATGATGTTACACCCCATGTTTTCGTACGTGAAAGTGCGCCATAAATAAATTAATGGAAGCTCAGAAATGAGATGTTATGTCCTGCATTTTCGTATGATAAAGTTTTGTCGTAAGTTTGGAAAGAGATTATTGTGAGATTATCAGTATTATGCTATTTCAAACAAGTGATGAGAAATTCGTGAAGGTGAGAGGGTAAGCAAATCGAAGAAAAAAAATTTCATCGAAGTTTGATATTTTGGAATAAAATACAGCCCGCGCTAAAATACCAAGTATTTATGGACTATAACCATACAAGGTACCACATGGCTGATAGTAAGGTATACAAAGGGTATTAAAAGTGAGTAGTATTTTAAGTAGCTTGAGATAATTCCTGATTATGTGAATAATTAGTTAATTATCGGGTAACGGGATATTACCTAATTAATTAATAAAATTATAAGATAAGATTAACCCCCCTCCCCTACCCCCAAAAAAATGTGGCAGCATGTGTGGACGGGCTCAAGCCCAATTATGTGATTCTTGAATCATTTTAAAAGGTGGCATTAAGTAGAGCCTTTTTGTGGCTTACTCATTGTTTACTGCAAAAATGGTACCAACAATTAAATTTATAAATGAGACTCTAAAAATATGTGATCTTTTCCCGAGCTAGTTGTTAAAGCAGTTAATGCTAAGAACGTGAAGTATAATGAAGAAAGAGCGAGTTAAAACGAGGTAGTAACCAAACCAAAGGGGATCTGTTGCCAGGGGCAGAGATGGTCGATAGGGACCTCAGGAACAATGTTCGAGCCGAGCTCGAGCTACCAAGGGCATTCGGGAATGGGATAATAGGCTGACGTATGGATAAACAATGCTCTATGCTACAACATTGAGCAAACTAATGAAGAACAAATAAGAAAATGATAAACTCTAAGGCGACCTCGGGCCAGTGATAATGAACAACTTAGAAGAAAAACAGAGAGATATTATTGCACTTGTGGAGAAATGGAGCAACATCAGTCCCCTACAAGGTGGGGCAAGTCCCCTTTATATAGGAGGGGATACTCGACAACAAGTATGTGGAGATTAATTACAAGGTCAGGTGAAGGGATGGCTTGACATTATGCCTCAGCATAGGCTTTGGATAGGTTGGGCATATTAGACATAGCCATGTGCTTAGGGGGCTTCCCCCTCTGTATTGTCTTCATGCTTTATTTCCTCTGAGTCGGGCTTCAACGAGCCTCGAGGTAGATAACTCAATCGCGGCCTCCTTCCCGTGTCCCCGAGCATGCTTCCAAAATGTCTTGATAGCGAGAAATCAAGTCTTCTAATTTTGACGCGTACAGATAGTCTCCGTGTTTCCCTTAGTGATGTGACGGGAAATGATTCTGACACTTGACTCCTTGATCTTGTCAAGGCGATATTATGTTGGCGATTCAAATCGTGGCGCAATCTTTTGTGATAGATGGCATATCGCATAGATTCATGCTCAGTACTCTGTCATTTTTGCTCCTTAAGGTAAAAGTACTGCCATCGATTCGGTTTTCCAAGGATACAGTAATTGCATTCATCGATCAATCTTCCAGAGCCTCGATGATTGTGTCGTTGCCCTATAAATAGGATGCCTTGGCATTGTTTTTCCTATCCCAGTACCTCCGTTGGCATGCATGCCTATCCCCTCTTGTCATATTCTTCTATCTTTGAACATCATGCTTGGGGGTCATGGCCTCAAGGCCGTTTGGAGGAGTTCCCTTAGATTGCATCATAGCCCTATGCCGGGGCCTCCCTTCGTTTAACATAAGCGTGTTGTCCAGCTATTACTATGGTTGTCGATATGCTGGCCCTTGCTGCTGCTGGTCGCCCGAGGTGATGAGAGATGAGGAGCTAGTTTTCCCTCTATATAGACAACTATTCGGATTATGCACCGCTGCTCACTCTCCTACTTAGGCCTGGCGTGGCACTTCATCCCTAGGGTTTTTTGTTTACCAAAGAATAAAGTGGTACTACCGGCCGTTGAGGCTGGGGCCCAACGAATCTTTAGCCTTTGGCTTCGGCGGGCCAAGCCGCTTTTCTATAAACGTGCCTTCCTTTTCCTCTTCTTCATCTTCTCCAGCGAGGATCCATCGGGGGATTGAGCTGGGAATCTATGAGAGATGGAGGTCGAAGGAGTCACCCCTGAGGATATAAATTGAGGGTGCAACCGCCGAGGATGCTGATACAGGAGATGAATTCTCGAGGGCTTTTGTAATTGTATGTATCGACCACTTGGGGGCTGTTGTACGAAAATTTTTATTCATAAGAATATACTTTGCTGACTTCTGCTTTCCTTACTTCGTTTTGCTTCTGTATGCTCTCATGACCTTCGAGGCTCTTTGAATGCCTTCTCTTATTTGTCGGCTGCTGATATCTGACTTGAGCGTGGGCATTCATTCTAATCTTTTGTTGATCGGCATAGCTCTCCCCCGACCCCTCATCGTACTTTAGACCAATAATGGATTGATGTGATAGGTCCAAACTATAGAGGCCCTCTGAGTTGTTTGGAGATAATGTATTGAATTTCGTGGCATTCGGGAACGTTATCCTGGATGAAGGCCATATTCGGGTACCCTGGGTTCCCTATTGATTTTGATGTATATAACCATTTAAAATGTGTAAGATCGACTTCTACTGAGAAGTTTGCCTGTATTTGGGCTCTTCCTCAGGCCTTTGTGGATTTTTTACGATCGGAGCTTCCTGTGTTCATTCCTCTTTTCAGGAATAGGGGATCACGAGACCAGGTGCTTGCCTTGCATGAAGTATCGGCGTTTAAGCTCACTGAGGTCCTACTTCTTTGGGCTGGGGGTTCTTGACATAGAGTGCTGCCTCGAGCATGGAGATAATACATATGGCCCCTCGAGTCTTGGCTTCTCGTTGGAGGATGCTTTCTGTATCGGGTATCGATCCATCGATTTGTATCGATATTTTTGGATTCTCGGAGCTTGCCTCGAGTAGGCAATTCATCGCTGCTTCTTACATATATGTGGGGCGGCTTCAGCTCCTTGGCAAGACTTCATTACTTTTATATAGCTGCCTTTCTGCTTTGCCATGGGGTACTTCATTTCTCTAGGCGCAAAAAGTGTTGGTGATCGCCCTCGCCTTGACCTGTTAGTTTTACCATAGCCATGGAAACTACTTTGGGGCTGCTCCGGCAGGCGATGGGGGGCGCTGCTCTTGGAGCTCAGGAACTAAGGGATTTCTCTCTGGAGAGGGCATCCTTGATAAGGGAGGAACACCTGGAGATGGAGATGAGGTACTGCGGGTGGAGCGAGGGGGTACCACTGCAGGTGCTTTCCCCAGATGAGGGCATCTCATACTCCACTGATGGGTTCTTGACCGTGTACCTATACCATTTTGCATTTTCCCCCACTGATAGGGTTGTGCTTGATTTTTGCTTGAAGTATCGGGTTACCCTGGCACAGATTCATCCGTTGTTCTGGCGAAAGGTGTTGATGATGAGATTCTTCGTGGAGAAGGTCGAGCTCGGATTCACACTTGATCATCCTGTCAGTGTATGTCGGCCTTTTCATCATTGAGGGCTGCTAACTCTAAGGTGTCGTTCGTCCACGCCCTTCATTGTTGATGATGAGGAAGGTAGGGAACGAGCTTAGGCCAGTTGGTTTGTCCGGGTCCGGACAACCAATATTATTCCTATAGAGTTTTGCCATTTCCCGATTTGTGGAATCATGCACGTGAGTAAGGCGTTTGTTAGTTTTTTAGATTCCACATATAGCGAAAACCATTTGAGTAAGAATGTTGTCTCCCTTATTGCAGCAACTTCATGGACGCCGGGTGAAGTCTATGATCTGGTCGGCTAGGTTCGGAGGCTAGTGACCTATTCGTCCAATGACGAGCATAGGTGGTGGGTGGTGCTTTGTGCTAGATGGGGAGCGCAATACCAAGGTATGTGCGTATGCTACCTTTGCCTTGCCTTCGTTTATCCGAGGTAATACTTTCCCCTTTTATTTGTACTGGATTCACCGTTTGCAGATATCGGGCGGTTCATTGGGGCGAGTCAATATGTTTTCGAAAAAGGGGAAGTATCGTTGGCCTCCGGGCTAAGGGACGATTACGATAAAAGGGGTCAACAACCATGAGATGATGGAGCTTCTAGTGGTGCTGATGTGGCCAATGTCTCTGAGGAGGAGGCATCGTCTGAGTCTGCTGGCCCCGGAGTACCTGATTCCAGGTCGGCGATGCCTTTGAGTGAATATGCTTTGCCCGAGACCGGCTCTCCCGAGGCCGAAGAGGCAGGATCAACGGGAGTGTGTTCTGCCTTTGAGGAAGTTCGTCGGCTTCTCTTTGTGGTGAGTTTAAGAGCAAGTTCTCTATATTTTGCATCTTTCGCCCGACATTGAGTTTTTCTTGTGTACGACTACGATAGGCTTGTGTCTGAGCTGGTCTATTAAGGGGTTAAGCTTGAGAAAATTCAGGGCGATGGAGAATCTGTTTGGCTTCTTTGCAAGGAGAAGGAGGGCGAGTTGCCGCATTGGCGATGTGAGGTTTATCGGAGTTCGAATTAGGAGAGCTATTCGATGGGGCAGGTAACTTTATGTAGCTGAAGCTTTGCCCCCTTTTGACTTTTTAGGTTAATGCCCCTCTTTGTTATATCAGCTGCAGAAAAAGGCGAAGGAAATAGAGTACCTTAAGGGCGATATCAACCGTGCTAGAACCGCTTATGGTAAGCTAAGGTCTCGGGTGCAAGTTCATGCTTTAGAGGAGATGGATGCCTTAGCGAAGGTCTCCGCCTTCGAAGTTTAACTCTGCTTGGCTCGAGATAATTTCAAAGTACAACCAAATATGATCAAGAAATTTGAATTTCAACTACTAAAGACCAGGGCCGAGGTAATTGACGCCCGGGCTAAGGTTATGATAAGTCGAACCAATGCATATCAGGAGATGGCGATTAGTATGAAGGATGTCATGGATACTCAAACTGAGTTGAAGTGAGCCATCTACCGGGAGAACAGGATCGATGAATATGTTCGTTGTAGATCACAGAGAAAGGTACTCGAGGAGGTCGATGCAAGAGGCTTTATTCTCTCGGAGGAATTGGCTCGAGCAAGGGTGCATGAGCGTGACACTCGGTCTCTTCTTGTCGACGTTGCGGAGAGAGAATTTCACAAGTTGTAGCCCTTTAGCGCAAAGTGTAGATTTTGCCGTTTTGTTGCTTTGTCTCTGATATACGCAGGGGATGCCTGTAGGTGTAGAATGCACTTTCTCACGCATGTAATATATAAGAAGAAATTTAAAGCTTTATTTCTCCTGTACATTTTTTTTGTCGTTACTCTCGATCGGACAGACTAGTTTTGGGTGTTTGGAGAGGTCCTTATAGATCCCGAACCGATTGGATAGGCCCGAGGGATCTTAAGTGTGATCCCTGGCACGAGGAGGTGCTAGGGCCTCTGTGCTTGGACTGGCTATTTTGTATTAGTCTCCGAGTCACGCTCCGAATTGGGCCTTCTTATCCTTGAATTTTCGATGCTCGTGCGGGAAGGTAGTAGTCATTTTTATGTTTCTTTGGGCATATGCCGTTGCAACTATTTTTGGGTCCAATCTTCGAGTTGCGTTGAGATTCGAGCGATAATCTACCCTTGAGCTTCCTTGAGATTGCGACTGGCGATAGTGGTATTTATGTCGTGCCCTTAGGCGTATTACAATTTTCGGGTCCAGTCTCTAAGTGGCTCAACTCGAGCTTTAATTGACCCTCAAGCTCTTTCCTGCATGCATGGGTGGAGGACGATGATCCTTTGACCTCTAGGTTGAAATGACTTTGTGGGCGTGTGGCCTGGAGATTTAATCAGCTAATGATGGTATCATTTGAGCCGTGCCCTTAGGCATATTGCAATTTTTTGGGTCCAGTCTTGGAGTCGCGTTGAGATTCGAGCTGTAATCGACCCTCAAATTTCCATGATTCTCTAGCCAGAGATAGTGTCATTTATGCCTTTCCCTTAGGCATATTGCGATTTTCGAGTCAAGTCTCTGAGTCGCATTACGATTCAAGCTATAATTGACCCTCAACTTTATTGAGTTTCCGGTCGGCGACGGTGATGCTTATGTCGTTTGGTAGTTGAGACCTTTTAGTGTGTGTCCCGGAGGCTTGCATTGTTAACTATTTTGGATCTGGTATCCGAATTGTGTTACGATTCGAGCTTAATTTGATCCTCAATTTTTCAATTTTTTAGTTGGCGACAATGGCTCTTATGTTTTTTGGTCATATAGACATTTCAATATGAGGCCTGTAGGCTTGCTTGGCTGGCGACAATGGCTCTTACGATGTTTTTTGCCTGTGGGATTTTTGTAGGCTTTGTTTCTTCTTGCTAAGGTCTTTTTAGAGTATTTTTGCCTGACCCATCATCGATTCCAGAGGAACCTCGATTTCAAGTCGTTGTCGGTGATATTTTGAGCACCTAGTAAGGTTCATAGCTCGTAGATCGATGTTCTTGCGATCCAGAGCTTATTTTTTGCCTGTGGAGGGAAGCCTGTTTTAACCGGTTCTTTTCGAAGTATATTTGGAGTATTTTTAGCGACAGTCAGGCGTCCCGGAGTCATGTTATTTTGGCTGTATCAGCCGTTTTGACCATAGTCATATGCGTTTGTCCGTAGCCATTTTTGATACCAAGTGATAGTTTAGGCATCTACATCGAGGGTATGCCCTTTAGGGATGCTTACAAATTTGACGTATAGCCAAAATTGTGAGATTTTCATTCCTGTTGAGGTCGTTTGTCATGCCTATTGAGGTCTTACAGTTTGTCATGCATATTGAGGTCTTACAGCTTGGAGAATAGATCTGGTTACGCTAAGGCTACCCTCTAGGGATCTTACAGTTTTTGATTTTCCAGTCGTCTCCGAGTCATCGAGTTTGTTTAAGCCTGAAGACCGCTTCTCATAATCTCGGAGTTTCGACCCTGCGATCGTGTGGGCACTGAATCTTTTAAGTCTCCGAGTATCTCGGGACGTATTTGGGGGAGAGGCCTTCGTCGTGAATATGCCGGAATAGCCTTTTTCGAAGCATAAAATGCCAAAGAGATATTCTTTATTTCTTGGCGTAAATATATGTTGTAAATACATATTGTCCCATTGTTGTGAGCTCGGCCTGCATGGGTGCGGCTCCTTGCTTTATCTGTTCTATTTACATGATTCCATTTTGGAGCTTAGCCTACCATTTATTGGCCCTTCCGAGGGTATGGTGTCCTTAAGAGGAGGTCATCATATGTCGTCTGACTATGGAAGGACTGTGATCTCATCAGATCCCTCTCTTAGGGGTATGCTGCCCCTATAATAATTTTGCTGGCAGGAACTTCTTTGGGTTGGAAACTCGATTGAGGAAAGAGAGCTTGGCGGGTCCTGTAGAGTCCTCATATCTCCCAATGTATTTCATAATTTTTGAATGTCTCAGCTGACTACCTCCATACAGGTTAGTAAAAAGAAAAGAAAGAAAAATGGAGCGGAGTAGTTGTTCCCTGCTGCGGGACGCATAGGCGATGTTTCAAGGTGTGAGCCCTGATGCAGCCTTCTGCTATATTCAACCAGGCTTGGACAAAAATGTAGTTCTTCTTACCCTTCGATCCCTTCGAGTGCGGATGCATCGATACCGATGATGGGTCATATGGTGAGGGATTTCCTCTCGTTGCATATAGCTCCTTGTCGAATACTTTAGTCCCACATTTATCATGGGGTTTCATACCTTTGGCGGAGTGGGACCGAAGTCGCCTCTGGGCGATACGCCTGCTATCATCTGAAATAAACATCCGCACCTTGTGGGTTCGGTATTCTAGCCCGAGCTCAGGCGGGTTGTGTAGAAGGAGTGGCCTCCCTGATTGTTGTGGCAATTGGTATCTGGAATTCATCAAAGATTCAAGGCTTGGGAGTGATTTGGTTCGTTAGACCGAACTGCCCTATTGTCTTTGGTCTGCCACCGTCGTAAAGCTGGTCGAACCACTTATACTCATGAACACATGCTTTACTTGAAATAAGTTAAATGAGGGAAGGGGTAACCAATGCGTTATTGCAAGACCAAGGTAAAGTCTCGGTGTCCCTTTCCTTGGATTCAAAGGTGTTCTTTTGGAATATTCCCTAGACCCGTCTTTTTCCGGCGATGAGCAACTCCACTATACACTTTACAGATCTTTGGAGGGTGTCTCCACCCCTTTACTATGGTGGAAATACGCCATATCTTGCCATCTTCATTTTTCCTAAGATCCTTCCTCCCTTGGAGCTGGGTTCGAGTTTGACCGCTTGATGATACTTGGTGGCGACCCTTTCTGAATAACATAGTTGTCGTTCTTTTGAGCCGGTGATCTCGCACGACCCGTGGTTTCCACGCCGGGTCAGGGTTCTCTTGAGGGATTTTGGTTGAATAGTTCTGAGCTAGCTGGCATTTCTTGTTACGTTTATGGTGATCACGATGTTTCGTATAATAATGCTGAAATCGTACTTGGGCGGGCGGGGTTTCCCTGTCGGATGTGCGTTGTTGAATCCGGTTCCATTTGAGCTTCCTCGACGGTGCTGTCCATGGGCTATTTCCCTATTGTTGCGAGGTAGGTTGTATCTCGAGTCGTTCCTTCCATTGGAAGCACACAGATGATTTCTACATCCGTTCGGCGTCAGCTTCTTTGTCGTGAGTCTGCTTGGATATACCGAACTCGAGGAGGTTCCCGGACGATTTTCCACGGGAGACGGTTGCTGTAAGACCTTCCACGAGCCTGATTTGTTCTTTTTGAAGAGGTTCCCAAGCATCATCACTGTGGTGGGATCGGTTGCCTATCTATCGTTACTCGATCTCTCGGGTACTAGCTCGACATAAAGAGATGTTTCCGGCACTGTTGTGTTGGAAGTCTCGGGGCAATTTTGTAGCCGAGTGATAGCCAACTATCGTGTCTGCAACATTCCAAAAATAACATGAAGACTATATTCCGGTTCTACCCTGGCCAGAGTTTGTTGGGCTTCATGTTGGTTAACACGTTGTATGCTGTCACATGTGCGCGAGGCTTTGTTGGCCTGTTGCGCGCCGTCCAAGACCACATCCACATGAACCGATTCAGATGCTTTATTGGGGTCCTGCGATACGCGCCAACTGTTGAATTAGCCATACTATTTTCTCTGTGATTTTTGGGGCAGTCGTTCTCGATTTTGCTTACCGAGCCAGACATTAACCTGAAATCAAAAGATATTGGGCAAGAAAAAATATGAAAGATAATGTGCGTTCGTGTGATGAAACTAGGAAGAAAATAATCACTATTATTTTCAGCCCCACAGTAGGCGCCAAACTATTTACCGTGAAAATTGTAACAATAATTAAATTTGTAAATGGGACTCTAAAACTATGTGATCTATACCTGAGCTAGTTGTTAAAGAATTTAATGCTAAGAATGTGAAGTATCATGAGGAAAGAGCAAGTTAAAACGAGGTATTAACCAAACCAAAGGGGATCTGTTTCCCGGGGGTAGAGATGGTCGATATGGACCGTTGGGCCAAGGTTCGAGCCGAGCTCGAGCTACTGAGGGCAATCGGGAATGGGATAACATGCAGAAGTATGGCTAAGCAAAGCTCTATGTTACCAATATTGAGCAAAGTAATAAAGAAAAAATAAGAAAATAATAAACGCTAAGGCAACCTCGGGCCAGTGAAAATGAACAACTTAGAAGAAAAAAGAGAGATATTATTGCACTTGTGGAGAAATGGAGCAACATTAGTCCCCTGCAAGGTGGGCGATTCCCCTTTTTATATGAGGGGAGACTCGGCTACAAGTATGTGGAGATTAATTACAAGGTAAGATGAAGGGATTGCTTGACGTGATGCTTAAACATAGGCGTTGGATAGGCAGGGCCTGTCAGACGTAGCCATGTGCTTAGGGGGCTCTCCCCTCTGTACTGGCTTTGTTATTCGTTTCCTTCGAGTCAGTCTTTGACGAGCCTCGAAGTCGAGAACTAGATCGTGGCCAACCGCCCTCGGGGTGTGCCGGGGCATGCTTGATAGCGAGATATGTCTTGATAGTGAGAAATCAAGTCTTTTGATTTTGCCGCGTACACTCATAATGTAAGTGGGTCCCAAAAACCCACAAATATAAGGCTGATATTCTTACCTCATTAAGAGTTGGTGTTATATTATATGATGGAGCCTATTTCTAATTCACAAAATAGGAACTCTAACTGTACGTATGAAGCTTCAACAAAGTCATACAATACATCAACTAAATTAAAAAAGAAAGATATCATATGGATTTTAATGGCAAAGTGATTATCTTAGAAAAATTCATACAAAGTTGTACTGCATAATAGCAACGTGATTTTGCAATTCCAAGAGAGTACGGTGCAATATTTCTCAAAAATATCATACGGATTTTATCCTACTTAAATCCGCCATTACGTGTTTTCGCAAAAGGCGTATGTTAGAGGAAATGCCAAGAGAATCGGTTCTAGTATGTTAAGGCTATCCTTTATTTCTTTTTGGCATGATCTATACGACACAAGCGAAACGAGCAAATGCACAACTTCCATAAAATACCCTATTCGTAGAACTGATAGGGATGTGTATATTCTTATTCTCCCATGTGTCATATTATTCTATCATTTGTTCATGGGTCTCAGAAAAAGTGTAAGTTGATAAAGTTTACTTCATGATATTACTCAAAGGCGTAATGTTCATATCACATTACGAGAGATTTTATTAACGTATTTCTTATGCATGTCATGTATTTATACATGCACATAGACCCATACCACAGTCTTTGTTAGCACAGAGTCCAATAACACCTAATCGGCTAGGCCATCTCCCCACGGATAATATGGTTTGGCATGATGATGCGAATGACAGTTTTTACAAGAGTAGTGCCACCAATGGCGCAACATGGTGTCCAATCTCCACCCGATCAGCTAGCCCGCCTTCCCACATATGCCGTGTGGGTTGGCTTTTTCTTTTCCAATTCATATGCACCAGTTTCATCCCAAGTTAGGGTAATAATCAAAGTTTCATCAATATTTCAATTTCAACCCAAATGAGGGGAATAATCACAATCTACCCCTTCATCGGCCCGTTAGATTTAGGTGTGGGCCTTATCTCAACCCAAACCTGATGGGCCACGACGGGCACCTGGTACCTTACTCAATCGAGTACCAACATAACGTATCTTTTCATGTCACACTATCATAGATAACTAAGTCGTAGCGCTGCCTTGAGATAAGTAGAATACAATATGTCATAACAAATTATACATAAGACATATAGGCCTATAAGACCAAAATCACCACTCGTAGACTGAACATAGGCCGACAAGGTCATACAATCTTTGCGTATATGACATTTATCTACAAGGCTCTAATAATACATAATTTTCATGAAGCTCGGGAAAGAGTCCCGCCATAATAAACAATACACGTCTAAATCATACTAACCAAATAAGCAACTCCGGAGCAAATGGAGTGCACCAACATCTTCTGCTAAGCTAATAGCCTATTTTGAGGACTCTCGACCTGTCTATTGGGACCTGTAGAGTAAATGACTCAACCTGTAAGTTTGGATAACTCTATAATTTATGAAATAATTATAGTGTCATTTATATGCATATGAATGTCATGTAGTGCATAGGTACATGTGTTCATAACATCATCAAGACACTGAGAGCTTCCCATCATATCTTATCGGCTACTGTGGGCAAAATTATCAACGTATACCAGCTAATTAGGTTGTGGTGCGTATATAATGTCATAACCTTTCCCATATCCCATATACATACATACATTCATACATATACATATATATATATATATATATATACACATACTTTGAAAATCGTGATGTTTCACTCTGTCATTTGGATATTGTTGATCGTGACTTACTATTTCTATTGTTTTCTTTTCTTATATGGTGATACTATTTTGTATTAGGACTTTAGCTATACATACTAGTGCTATTCTATGACACTAACGTCCCTTTTGCAAGGGGGCGCTGTATCTTTAATTGGTACAGGTGGTTCCGTAGCATGCGACATCGATCAGTGATAGCGGTGTAATCTTTTCAGTTGACTTGGTGAGTCCCACTTTATTTCGGTGTCCTATATCTTTTGTTTTTTATTTACTTTGTATTTTGAGGTATAGTCGGAGCCTTGTCGACGATATTTTCATATTACTCTCCAGTTGTACTTAGAGGCTTCGTAGATAGGTTGTGGGTGGTATTGATATTGGGAAAGAAATTAGAAATATTTGTGTTTGGCAAACATGTTTTTTGTCATATCTGTAAAATTGTAATATTTTGGAAATTATGGTTGAAGCGGCTAATGGAAACGATACTGGATTTGTTAATGAAATACTTTTAGAGTATAATTAATGGAGTACATCTCCGTTTTATTTAAAGAAGAATTTAGGTAGAATGAAATGTAATAGGCACGCTCAGTCGGGTTTACTTGGTTGAGCATCAGTCGCTCTCCTTAATTTTAGGATGTGATAGCAGAGCTGGCCCATAACATCTCAAACTACTGAGATCCGGAGTTTTCTTGGTTTGGGCGAGTTTTACTGTCGTTCCATATAGGCTTTCTCATCCATTGCTACACCTCTGACTAGGTTGACTCAAAAGGGTGCTCCTTTTATATGGTTTAATGAGTGTGAGGAGATATTTCAAAAGCTTAAGACTACTTTGATTTTAGCCCCAGTGTTGGTGTTGCCAACAGGTTTGAGGTCTTACACTGTGTACTACGATGTGTCACATATTGTCCTTGGTACGATATTGATGGAAGACGGTAGGTGATTGCCTACACATCTCGGCAGTTGAAGGTTTATAAGAAGAATTACCCTGTCCACAACTTGGAGTTGGTAGTTATTGTTCATGCCTTGAAGATTTGTCAGTACTATTTGAATGGTGTACCTTATGAGGTCTATACCGACCACCGATGTCTCTAACATATGTTCAAACAAAAGGATGTTAATTTGCGATAGCAGAGGTGGTTATAGTTTCTTAAAGACTTTGATATCAATATTCTATATCATCACGGGAGGGTGAATGTAGTGGCCGATGACTTGAGTCGAAAGGAGAAGAGTATGGGTACTTTGGCATATCTATCGGTAGCAGAGAGCCATTAGCGTTGGATGTTTAGGACTTGGCCAAACATTTTGTTAGATTGGATGTTTTGGAGCTCGGTTGGGTTCTTCTTGCATGATTTATCGGTCTTCTTTGTATGATCACATCAGAAAGCGTTAGTATGATGGCCCTTTTTTCTTGTCCTTAAGGACACCGTGTAAAAAGGTGATACCAAGGAGGTTTTTATCGTAGATGACGATGTATTGTGGATGTAAGGACAACTATGTATCCCCAATGGGGATGGATAACATGAGGTTATTCTTCAAGAGCCCACGGTTTGTGGTAATCCATTCATCTGAGTGCCACTATGATGTTTTCGGATGTTAGGTAGCACTATTGGTGGATAGAATGAAGAAAGACATAGAAGAGTATGAAGCTTAATGCCTAAATTTTCAACAAGTGAATTATAAGCAACAGAGATGGGGCAATTTACTTCAGAGACTTTAGAACCAGGGACTTCATTGTTGGGCTCCCAGGGACTTAGAAGAAATTTGACATTGTATGGGTGATTGTGGATATGTTGACCAAGTTTGCTCATTTCATTTTGGTGGTTGCTACCTACTCTTCAGAGTAGCCGGATCAAATTTATATCCACGAGATTGGTTGACTTTACGCATGCCAGTATCCATCATCTCTGACTAGGCTCGTAGTCTACATTACACTTCTGGGAGTAGTACACCGTGAGTTAGGCACATGGTTGAGTTGAGTATAACATTTTATCCCCAGATGGACGGATGGTTCGAGCGCGCCATTCAGATATTTGAGGATATGCTTTGTGCATGTGTTATGGGTTTTTGGTGTTCTTGGGATTAGTTTTTGCCACTTGGGGAGTTTGCCTACAACAATATCTACCAATCGAGTATTTAGATGGCTCCTTATGAGGACCTATATCGAAGGCAGTGTCGTTCTCCAGTTGAGTGGTTTGAGTCGTGTGAGGCTAGCTTGTTGGGCATCGATTTAGTTTGAGATACATTGGAGAAGGTCAAGTTGATCTAGGATTGGCTTCGTACAACACAGTCTAGGCAGAAGCGTTATGCTGATAGAAAAGTTCGTGACATAGCCTTTACAGTTGGAGAGTGGGATTTGCTCCAAGTTGGGTGTGATAAAGTTCGGGAAGAAGGGCAAGTTGGTCCCTAAGTATGTCAGCCCTTTTGAGATCCTTGATAGAGTGGGAGAGGTAGCCTACAAGATTTCGTTATCACCTAGTCTATCTGAAGTTCATATGTCGTTCCTTGTTTATATGGTGATCGGTCCCATGTTTAAGATTTCAACTTAGTCCAATTGGATAAAGATTATCTTGTGAGAGCTAATTTCCATTTTGGATAGGCAGGTCTGGAATTTGATGTTAAAGAACATTTCTTCAATGAAGGTTTATTGGAGGGGTCAACCAGTCGAGGAGGCAACTTGGGAGACCGAGCATGATATGTGTAGTAGTTATTCTCATCTTTTCACCACTTCGGGTATGTCTCTATACTTGTTCAGAGGACGTTTGTTTTAACATGGGGAGGATGTAATGACCCAACCGATCATTTTGAGTATTTTAGCCTCATTCACCTATTTATTTCCTCCTCTATGTTATATTGTGGTTATGTGACTTTCTAGAGTGGTTGATTTTGTTTCGGGTGAGGTTTAGAGTGAATTGGAACACTTAGTCACAAAGTTGGAAGCATAAGTTGAAAGCGTTGATCGAAGTTTGTCCTTTATCTAGAAAACTTTGGAATATAGTTTTGATGGTTCCGATAGCCTCGTATGGTAATTTTGGTCATAGGAGTATGTCTAGTTATTGATTTGAATACGCGTACGTCATTTTGGCTTGAATTGGAGAAAGTTAGAAAGTTGAAAGTTTAGACGATTGAGAAGTTTGGCTGAGTGTTGACTTTGTTGATTTCTGGTTTGGATTTTGATTCTAGAAATTGGAAGAGGTCCGTTGTGTCATTTATGACTTGTGTGCAAAATTTGAGGTCAATCGAAGTTGGTCTGGTATGATTCAACATTAGTTTTAGCAGTTAGAAGTTCATTAGCTTGGATGGGAGTGTGATTCATGATTTTTTCGTTGTTTGATGTAATTTGACGCTTTGTCTAAGTTTGTATATTGTTGTAGGACTTATTGGCATGTTTAAATATGGTCTCGGGGCCTCAGTTGTGATTCGGATCACGTTCGTCTTATTTTTTTATTCGGATCATGTTCGTCTTATTTTTTGACTTGTAGGATTGCTAATGTATCTGGTTCTTGTTTTTGCTTATATGCGATCTCTAGAAAAGGTCAGTGTTGTGAAGGGTCTTTTAAGACTGGTGAAATTTTGGGCATCGCGTTTGCTATTATTAAAGTGTGTTCGCATAGCTTGTGGGTCTCAGTTCTTCGCGGATGCAAGAGTGCCGAGATCAGTTGGGGGCCTCATACGTCAGACATATGCGACGCGTGGGGGCAGGTCTACTAACCATCACATTTGTGTACGGTGTTTGAGGGCATTGTTCATTTTGATCTTTTCAACGCAAGGATGTTTTTGCGATCTCGAGTCACAATAACTGGGCAACAGATATTTAATTCCAAATAGAGTGTTTTGTTGCATTTTTTTCTTTTGAGTTGGAGACCTCAGTTTTGGGAGATGTTTGAAGATATTTTCAAGGAATTGATTAGGGTAAGTGATTTTGACACAGGTTTGATTATTATACATCAACCCATCATTGTTTTTACCATTTAATTATTGTTTTGATTTGGTAAAATTGGGAAAATTTGTGAAAACATCCTAATCTATATTTTGAGGATTTGAAGGTCAATTTGAGGTCGAAATTAAATAATTTTAGTATGGTTGGACTCGTTATTGAATGTGTGTTTTGATTTTATAAGTTTGGCCAGGTTACAAGATGCAAGCTTGGGATTGACTTTTTGAGTTAACTTTTGGATTTTCTTTAATGATTGAAACTTTATTATCCGGAATAGTTTCCTATGGGTTGTATTTATTGTATAATGTTATTTTTGATATATTCGAGACGTTCGGAGTTGGATATTCGCGGAAAAGGCTTACTAGTGGATTGAGTTACCTTGTTTGAGGTAAGTATCTTGCTTTACTTTTTGTCGGGGAATTACAGCTTAGTATTGGAGTTATTTTGTGTTATTTGTGATACATGAAAGTGGTGTACGCAAGATGAGTAGTGGGTACACTGGTTGGTAATTGACTAGTTTAGCCTATTTAGGCTCTTTCGATGCCGTTAATCGAATTATCATAACATGTTATATCTTTCATCGTTAATCTATGCTTACATGATTTATTTGACATTTCTAATACGTAACCATCTCTTACTTATTATTTTCCCATACATGCTTATTTGAAGTTATTTTTTCCTTATTGCCTTGTTAATTATTTAACTATTGAGTTACTTTACTCGAAGTTGTTATTTCTTGGAATATCTTGTTGTTGTGCTTTAAATTTGAAGTTGTGAATCCATTATCACTTGAGGCTGTGTTGGTAATATAATTTTGGAGATATCATTCTTGCAGAGCTATTCACCATTATTTTGTTATTGTCGAGATTCTTGTACACATTTTTGTTGAGCCATGGTCTATTTGTCGTGGAAACATTGCTATTATTGATTCTTTTAGAAAGTTGTGGCATATATTCACTTGTGGTGCGAGTTGTGGTTATGTTGTGATATCGATGTGCATCGGCCATTATAAGGATAAGGTTTAATCTACATGAGACGACATTAGGTGGAATTTATGTGCCTGTTTTAAGTAATGGAATTACTTGAAGCCATGTAGTGTCATAAGGTGGCCTAAAGTGTGCATAGCTATTTCGGGAAAACTATTTTCAAAACTATCTAAAGGTAATGCTCATGTGGCGGTATAAGGAAAGATTGCGCTTGTGATTGTGAAATGAAGTATGAGGTGGTACCTCGATTGTGATTCTCGTTGTTATCTTTTATTTACATCACATGTGTTTATTTGTATCATTTTCTTGGTATTTGTAATGACCCAGCCGGTCGTTTTGAGTATTTTAGCCCCATTCCACTATTTATTACCTCTTCTATATTATATTGTGGTTATGTGACTTGTCGTGGTGGTTGATATTGGTTTTGGGTGAGTTTCGGAGTGAAATGAAACAGTTAATCCCAAAGATAGAAGTTTAAGCCGAAAATTGGAGTTTGATTTTGTGCAGATGACCCTGGAATAGGGTTTTGATAGTCCCGATAGCTCTTTATAGTGATTTTAGACTTAGGAGCAAGTCTAGATATTGATTTGGAGGTCTGTAGGTCACTTTAGCTTGAATTGGCAAAAGTTATAAAATTGAAGGTTTAGAAGGTTTAAAAGTTTGAACGAGAGTTTACTTTATTGATATTGGGTACGAATTTTTGTTCTGGAAGACGGAATAGGTCCAGTGTGTTAATTAGGGCTTGTAAGAAAATTTTATGGTTAATTGGAGTTGGTTTAGAATGTTTCGATTAGTTTTAGAACTTAGAAGTTCATAGGTTCTTTAGGCTTTAATCGATGTGCGATTTATGGTATTAGTGTTGTTTGATGTTATTTGAGGCTTCGAAAGAGTTCATACTATATTTTAGGACATGTTGGTATGTTTGGACGGGGTCCTGGGGGCCTCGAGCGTACTTCAGATTGAGTTCGGACCAATGGCTCTTATAAGGGGACTACTAGTTTTGCTTTCTTTTCTAGCTTCCTTCTATGTGTTCGCGAAGGATCTCCTACGATCGCGTAGAGTCCTTAGGGAGAAATGTAACTTTACACTTCGCATTTATAAAGTCAGGGATGCAATTGCGATGTTTGAGGAGTTTGTGAAACACGAACACATGTTTAGGATCGCTATCGCGTATAAGGAAGGTGAGGCAATGGGAAGGCACGCGAGGTTCTTCACATTCATGTGGACTGGAACGCGATTGCGTAAGCTTAGGAAGGATGTTCTCCGCCTTCGCGATTGGTATCATGCGATCACGTAGAAGGTTTTTGGGAAGTTGGAGGATTTGTTCTCCATGATCGCGAGTGTGTTTCAGCGATCGCGTAAGGCAATAACTGGGCTGCAATATTTAATTTTCAAACTGAGAAACCACGCAAGCATGACCTCGGTTTTGAGAGATTTTTAAGAGATTTTCAAGGAGTTGATTGGGGTAAGTGATTCTAACTGGGATTTGGTTATTTTACATGAACCCATCATTTTTACCACTTAATTAGTGTTTTGGGTCGGAAAAATAGGGGAAAATTATGAAAACTTCATAGATCATATTTTGGGGATCTGAAAGGTGTTACACCCCATGTTTTCGTACGTAAGAGTGCGTTGTAAGTTAATTGATTTAAGCTCAGAAATAAAATCATCTTTTAAAAGTTTGTAAAGATATTTAATCATGTTAACGTGGACATTACAAATATTTAACATCAAGAATATTGAGTACCAAGAGGGTTTGAAGGCTTAGAAGCTAAAAGAATTGAAGTAGATAAGTTTCGTCAAAGTCGACAAGTTGGGAATGTTATAACATGTAATTTTAGGGTGAGAGCAGGGTACTTAACGTTATAAGGAAATTATGTTATGTTTTATTTTAGTCATATGATAGTCGTATGTTATGTTTTGGAGTAACAAAAGTTCAAGAACAAAAGACGGAAAAAGTCAACACAAGTTACATTTATAAATGTGTTGAAATTTAGATTAAATGTATCTGACCTTTTCTCCTAATATACTTGGAATTACGGGGTGATATACCTAACAATTGAATATCTACGAGCCTAGTTGTGAACTCATATAACCGTTGGTTGATACTACATTGTAGAGAGATATTCACATTTTTGCAACAGTGCGCAAGCAGCTCCCATTGGACACACAAAGTTGGTGTAAACTCCAGCTTGTAGTTAAGTCAATTCTGTATCATGTTCAATTATTTCCGTCAAAAACATTTCATAAAACCTCCTAAATTATCTCCAAGGGTTTCTCCAAGATTCTAGGGTGAAAACCTAAGATAAAAACATGAATCCAACGCTAGAATCCCCATAATGCTTGCTAGATTGTAGTTCTTCATCTTGTGGCTGTTTTGGGGGGTACATCAAAGTGAAGTAACCTTAGGTTTCATGTTTTTATTGTTGATTAAGGTAATAATCAATCAATCCATCATATATATTTGATTTTCAAGGTGAACTATAAGTGTTTACACACCAACTTGAACACCAAAAGTTGATTCAAGAAGAGACTACAACACCTATAGTTTTGTGGTGTCATTGAGAATAATTGTGGGCTATGTTTGGCTGAAATTTCAATTTGTTTCTACTTTCTAGGGTGAGTATAGAAACCTACTAATTGTTCTTAAGTTTGCTTTTATGCTGGTTAAGTTGTTAGGACGATATACTACAAGATAATAGTTTGATTATCTGGAATTGTTGTTGTTCATGATGGATTGATTTGAAAGTTGCTCTTATAAACTTTAAGCGTCTGGAAATAATGGAAAATAAGTTGGCTATGATATTTTTAGTATGATTATGTTGGTGCACATGTCAATCTTGTTGGGGAAATTGATAATTAGAAAAGGAAATGGCTATAAAGCACTTGAAAGTTGTCGACGGCGATATTACCTTGTGTTGGGATTTTTCGGTTAACTTTAAAATACAAGACTGGAAATCCTTTATTATGTTTAAGAATGAATGATAATTTTTTTGAAGGGTGCTAAAGGGATTCGATCTGAGCTTGCCGCTCGTCGTTATATGTTGAAGACTTGTTAATGAAATATTTTTTGCTCTATTGTTGATGTTGTTTTCATTGTAGTGCTCTGGTTGTTGTTGGTATATGATATTGGAGGAGGTCCTTGTTACAGGGGAGATGCCGCCCAAATTTACATAAATGAGCTACAAGCTTAAGTTATGGACTTAGCCCTTACTCGGCACTAATTTAGAATCTCCTTAAGCTATTGTAGACTGAGTTGAGTTGTTTGAAGAGTTGCTTGGAAGCTATTAAGGACTATATATATATATTGTATTACAGTATATTCACCACCACCAAGCTATAATCGGTGTGTAGGCCCCTATTGGGTGTTGACACCCAATTTTTTCCTATATATTTTTCAATATGAAAAATACTCTCAAAAAGCATATATATGCGTACATAAGCATGTGCAATTGTTTTGTTATTTTTTCATAATTTTAAAGGTTTAAATTGATTGATTTCTTCCTTTCCATCCATAAGATCCTAATAATTATATTCAAAATTATTATTTTTGATGATTCATTTATCGTATCATTATATTTATTCCAAAATATAACTAAGGTAAACTTTGCGTATTTTTACAATTTTTTTGGTATTTTTTAAAGCTAATTGCATATAATTGCAATATCAGCCTATTAAGATTTAATTTT
Source organism: Nicotiana glauca (assembly GCA_026770625.1). Classification (NCBI taxonomy): domain Eukaryota; kingdom Viridiplantae; phylum Streptophyta; class Magnoliopsida; order Solanales; family Solanaceae; genus Nicotiana; species Nicotiana glauca. The sequence goes on along the minus strand of MU747233.1, from coordinate 56,511 downwards.
ATTTTATATTCATAAAATTAAGTCCTATATATTTAAATTGTTATTTACATGATGTGAATCATTTAGTACTTTCAATTTATTTCCATAAATTTACTTACTATTTTTATAATTTAAAAAGAAAAAAATTGGCTATTTAAATAACAACCCATTTGTGTTTAAATTCTAGCCTAAATTAAACCCCAAATCAGACCCAATTAAACCCCGACCCTATTTCAATTAAACTCGGCCCAACTTAATTAAACTGAGCCCACCTACCTTTTTAATTCAGATCAACGACCACCATTCAATCTTCCTAAAATAAACTTAAACGACCCCTTACCCTAATTTACTTTTCACCAAAAGCTACCCTTGAATCCCTCTTCTCTCAATTCTCTGTAGCCTCACAAAAAATCTAGCCACCGCCACCCCATTTCGCCCTAATCCACCTCAATCCCCACTTAACCCATGCCCTCCCATGGTCGATTAAGATGTATACCGGCCTCCTACATCTTCTGGTCTTTGCTAAACTTCAATCTCTGGTCATTTTCCTTCCATCCATGGTTGTTCAAGTACGATTGTTGAATTTTACGGTTAGATCGGTATTTTTTTAAAAGCCTTTCTCACTTTCTCTGGGTTCTTTGAAACCCTAGCTCTAAGAGTTGTTCGATTTTTCTTTAAGATCGATCTTAGATCTGTGCTTATTACGAACTTCTTAAGTATTTCTCGAAGGTTCTTCATTTTTTTTTTCAAAATGACTCTCTACTCTTAACGATTAGGGTTTCCTAAACTCTTATCCGATTTTCAGTATGTTTTTATGATTTTTACTATGTTTGTCCATATTTGCTGCTACCTGGTTCATCATGCTAAAAGCCCTAAGTGTTTTGGCTCTACCTGGGCTTCTAAAACTCTCTTGGTCTATTTTGTACGCATGTTTGGTTCGATTAAATTAGTTGCGTTTGAATCTTTTGTCTTGTTTGACTTATCTGATTCTGAGTTCTTACCATCTTTTAAACTTGACTATTGTTGAAATCATAATTTCTTAAAAGGTTTCATCACTTGTTACTATGAGACCTTTACTCGTTTTTGACTCTCTTACATGTTACTATGTTCTTCTTCACTTTTGATTCTATGTAACTACTTGACCTATTTGATTACTGTGCTTCGAATGATTTTCTTTTATTGTTGAATCCTAGCTTACCCCTACTGCTATTGTATGTTTATGTTGATTCTTTTTGTCAACATGTTTGACCATGCATACCTGTTTAATCCTTCATATTTACATGTTGAGGTACAAAATCATGATCCTTTCTTGATTGATTCTGACCCGCTCAATGCTACAATTTATTGCAAAAGGTTTTCTTATGAACCCAAATTTTATTCATTTGTTTAAATTAATTGATTCCATTCCTTTTATTACTGTGACATTTTACCTTGAATCTATTCCCAATATTAAGCATATTTTTTACTTGGGCTCAGTCATTTACTTCATACTTTTACTGCCCCCCTTATATGACAATAATCAATCTGTCCCCAAACTGTTTTCTTTCCTTAATTAAATTTGTTAGTATCTGTTAAGCAGTAATTTCTTAATTAAAGGGAATCGCTTGTGTTAATTGATTATAATTGTTATTATTTCCATTTTCGTGTTAAGACATTACTTATTACCTTATTCTTCCCTCATTTTCAAAATTATAAATACCCTACCCTCTCTTCTTTGGAACATACGAACAATTTTAGCTCAGAATACACACTCACACTAAAAAAAACTCTCCCTTTCTTTAGTGCTACTTGTGCTACTGTTTTGTCTAGCGGCTGAAAGCCAAGGCTAAACTGTGGAATCTTTCTTTCTTTACCTTTCTGCACTTTTCTTCTCTACTGGTATATCCTAGTTAATTTTCAAGCCTCAACAACAACATGCTTTCTTTAGTTGCTTCAGTTTCTCATTATTGTCTAATTCTGCTTATGTTTCTGCAGTCAAATTACCTTACTAGCACGCTGTAATATGCTCTTTTACCCTTTTAAATTAATGCTTCCCTAGATGTGTATTCTGTCAGTCACTTGTCATGTACTTGCTTTCTTAGGAATCCCAAACCTCCATATCCTCTATATGTGTTTGTGTTCCTTTGGATGGTTTGTGTCCATGCCATCATCAACTATTGCTGTGCACGACCAAACCAGACCCACCCCTACTGGGGTCATGCAATATATCCCCACAATCCCTTGCCCCTTTGAATGACTACTGATTATGTGGAGTTTTAGTTTCACTACTACAACTGTTTTCAAATCACCCTTTACCACTTACTATTTCCAATCCAGTTTTAATAAATCTCCTTCAAGCTATGATCTGCACTTCCATTATACTCCTAGAATCTAGGTTCTGCCCCTCTTGTGTGAGCCTTGCCTTTGGACCCTTGAGTGCCCTCTGATCTTTCACACATAAAGGTTGGCCATTCCAAACTCAATAAGTCTATTTGGTTATGTAAACCTGGGTGCAAGCATCGCCCGAGATCTCCAGAGATCCTTAGGGATCTTTGACACACCCAGGTATGAGAAAGGCTTTGAAACATTCACATTGAAGTGATTAATTATATAACTCAGACAGGAAGTCATGATCAGGCTTTATTTGGTTGTAATTTCCTATTTCTACACTTCTTTAGTAATTTAATAATTTTAGGCTTTAATAATTTGTAAACAATATCGGGGAGATTAGTGAAAAATGGGAGGTAGTTGGGTAGATAACATGGCTATAAGGTCTACATGCTTCAAATATGGTCTGTTAGATAACATGTCTATAGGATCAGTTCTTGTTTAAAATAAATTCACATGCTTCACATTCACAATTATAAATCATGTCTATAGGATATAAATGATTAATAATAGATAACATTCCTATAGGGTCTACTTGTGTCACGACCCCAGTTCGCCCTCCGTGAACATATCGTGATGGCACCTAGTCTCTATAACTAGTTAATCCTGACAATGCGAAAATAACAACCTAACTTGCGTAAACATTTAATTAAAACTGAACATTTTAAAATAATAGCTGCAAATCAGGCCGCTCGGCCTATACAACTCAAAAGAAATGCGGAAGTCTACAACACAATCCCAAAACCCAGAAACTCACGGGAACCACATGCTAATAGGAATACTGTAAATGCTCTAATCTCCAGAATGTCTACATCAAAGTATGATAGAATGTAAACACTACAGATAGAATAAAGAAGGAGACTCTTCGATTTGCGCACACTGCAGATATGCTAAAGAAGGGGCATGAATACACCATAGCGGTACTCAGTAAGTGCCAAGCCTAACCTCGGATGGGTAGTGACGAGGAAGGTCAGGGCCTTACTGAGGTAAAATATAATAATAAATTATCATTATGAATGAAATGGCAGTAATAATGAGCACAACAGTGAGATAAGACAGGTCAACAAGGCAATAACAACTACATAAAAAAACAAATTAAACACGGAATGTGTACAGCTCAATACCAGTGATAACAATGAGGACCTTCCAGGATACCGTCCTGTAGTCCTTTTTCTCATCTGTTCAGTAGATCTCCCGGGATACGTTCCTGTAGTCCATCACATATGTAAATCTAAAGGATCTTCTGGGATACCGTCTCGTAGTCCAACCATCAATATGTAGGAGGATCTATGAGCGAATTTAACCCACAGTACCAAAGTAAATGTGTAGGGGGATCTATCGGGAATCTAACCCGCAGTCCCAAAATAAAAGTGCAGGGTGATCTACTGGGAATCGACCCCGTAGTCCCAAAGTAAACAAACAAGGGAGGGCTAACGGAATCCCACATCTGTAGTCCCAATACAAATGCGCAATCACAACCAGAAGATATTCAATGAAGTACAAAAGACAAGCATCAGGTAATACTGGTCTAGCACGCTTCACGTAGTACAGTCAAGGAAACTTAAGCAATTAGGCAAGTTAAATCAACTAAACATGCTTTCCTAACCTAGCACAGGTTATAATTGCAAGTAGAATAAAGCAAATATGAAATAAACTCAATCTCAATATCTTAAATAAAAATTGGATTTTCAAAAATTAGCTCAAGTACGTGCTCGTCACCTCGAGTTCAAGGCACTCAAAAGACCAAATAACAAATCCTAAGGGGAAAGGTCCCTAACACAAGGTTAGACAAGCCACTTACCTCGAACTGGTACACAAATCAACCAAAAACCACGCCTTTGCCATGAGTATCTGACTCCAAATGGCCCAAATCTATTCAATTCAATTACATATCGTAAATAACATCGCAAACAGCTGGTTTTACTATTTAATTCAAACCTACAACATGAAATTAGGTAAAATGACAAAAATTCCCTTTAGGACAATGTCTTGAAATCAAATAATTTTTACATTTTCAGAACCCTCATACTATCACGAGTATAACCATATAAAAATATCCCAAATCGAATACCAAAAACTCGCTCAAAACTCATAATTTCGGCCTAAGAAGTTTTACCCAATTTTTCCAATCTTTGGTCCTCAATTCAAATTTTAATGATGGATTTAACTACATGATGATGAAATATAACTAGAAGGGATTAAAGAAACGTTACCCAATAATCTCCTCTTCAAAACCCTCTCAAAATCGCCTTTCCCCGAGCTCAATTTGATTTTTCTAACTTTTGAAATCTAACCCTTGAAATTCCTATATCTTAATAGGGATTTCCACTTCTGCGGTCCCGCTTTTGTAGAACATAAGCTACTCCTGCGGTTTTTACTTAAATGGCCAGGGACCACATCTGCGATGAAGGAGTTGCAGGCGCAAAAGTGCATCTGTGAGAGACATTCCGTTTTTGCAGAAAATAGAGGACCACTGGGTTCCGGTTCTGCTGTGACTAAGCTGCGGTTTTTGAGGGAAAGGGCCAAAGCCGCATTTGCGGCCATTCAGTTGCTTCTACGGCGCTGCATCTGCGGTTCCCAAGCCGCAGATGCAAAAATACCAGAAGCAACAAAGACTGATATTTCCAAACTTCCAAAATCCTTCCGTCAACCATCCGAAATCATCCCCAGGCCCTCGAGACCTCAACCAAAAGCAAAAATAACACCTAATACCCTATTCAAACTTGAACCAATCTTCAAAACACCTTACATAATGCCGGAAACCCGAATTAATCCATAATCTAAGCCTAAGAACTTCCATTTTTATCAAAATACACTTTCGATCAAAAACCTAACCAAAACACGTCCGAATGACTTGAAATTTTGCACACACATCCCAAATGACATGATGGAGCTACAGCAACTTCCGAAATTCCAATATGACCCTCAGATCAAAAACTCACTGTTGGACCGAGAATTTCAAAATTTCAAACTTCAGCATTTCAAGCCTAAATGAACTACGGACTTCCAAAATACATTCTGGACACGCTCCCAACCCCGAAATCTCCTAACGGATCTAACGGAACAATTGGATTTCCATTCCGAGGTTGTCTTCACAATGTTCCAACTACGGACCATTTTTCAACACTTAAACTCTCATATAAGGACTAAGTGTCCCAAAACTCACTGAAACCCAACACCGAACATCCCGACAAACCAACATAGCAGAAATGAACTTAGGGAAAGCAGTTAATAGGGGATCGAGGCGTTAACTCTTAAGAAAACCGGCCGGGTCATCACATCCTCCTACACTTAAACATTCGTTCATCCTCAAACGAGCATAGAGAACATACCCAAAGTGGTGAAAAGATGAAGGTAACTGCTGTACATATCCTGCTCGGTCTCTAAGTGGACTCCTCGGCCGGCTAACCCCACCACTAAACCTTAATTTATGTTCTTTGACCTCAACTTTCTGATCTGCCTATCCAATATAGCCACTGGCTCCTCAACATAAGATATATCCTTGTCCAACTATAATGAACTGAAATCCAACACGTGCGATGGGTCACCGTGATACCTCCTGAGCATCGAAACATGAAATATCGGATGAACTCCGACCAAACTGGGAGGTAAGGCAAGCTCATAGGCAACCTCCCCAACTCGCCTCAAGATCTCAAAAGGGCCAATAAACCTCGGACTCAACTTTCGTTTCTTCCTAAACCTCATGACGTCTTTCATAGGCGAAACCCGTAGTAGAACCCACTCACCAACCATATATGAAACTTCACTGACCTTTCTGTCCTCGTAGCTCTTCTGTCTGGACTGGGCTGTATGCAGTCTATCTGAATCATCTTAACTTCTCTAATGCGTCCTGAAGCAACTCTGTGCCCAACAACCTGGCCTCACCCGGCTCAAACTAACCCATCGGAGATCTACACCCCATACCATATAAGGCCTCATACGGCGCCATACGAATGCTGGACTGATAACTGTTGTTGTAAGACAACTCCGCCAATGGCAAGAAATGATCCCAAGACCCTCCAAACTCAATCACACACGCACAGAGCATATCCTCAAGAATGTGAATAGTGCGCTCAGACTGTCCGTCCGTCTGGGGGTGAAATGCTGTGCTAAACTCCACCTGAGTGCCTAACTCCTGCTGCACTGCTCTCTAAAACCGCGATGTAAACTGGGTACCTCTGTTTGAAATAATAGAAACTGGAATACCATGCAGACGGACGATCTCCTGGATGTAAATCTCCGCTAACCGCTCCGATGAATAAGTGGTACACATAAGAATGAAACGATCAGACTTGGTCAGTCGATCCACAACGACCCAAATGGCATCAAACTTCTTCATGGTCCGTGGCAGTCCAAATACAAAATCTTTGGTGATGCGCTCCCATTTCTACTTTGGAATCTCTATCTGCTGAAGCAACCTACCTGGGCACTGGTGCTCATACTTCACCTGCTGGTAGTTGAGGCATCTAGACACATAACCAAATATATCTTTCTTCATCCGCCTCCACTAATAGTGCTGCCTCAAGTCCTGATACATCTTCGCGGCACTCGGATGGATGGAATACCGCGAACTATGGGCCTCTGCTAGAATCAATTCTCGAATACCATCAACATTGGGCACCCAAATCCGGCCTTGCATCCTTAATACCCCGCAATATCTGATAGTCACATCTCTGGCATGTCCCCGATGAAACTTGTTCTTAAGGACAAGCGAATAAGGGTCTTCATATTGCTGTTCCATAATACAATAAAATAAGGAAGACCGGGAAACCACAGGAGCTAGAACCCAACTGGGATTCGAGAGATCCAATCTCATAAACAGGATAGCTAAGGCCTGAACATCCATTGCCATAGGCCTTTTTGAAGCTGGTAAATATACCAAATTACCCAAACTCTCTACCCGGCAACTCGAGGCATCCGCAACCACATTGGCCTTGCTAGGGTGATACAGAATAGTAATGTCATAATCCTTCAGCAACTCTAACCACCTCCTCTGACGCATATTTAGATCTTTTTGCTTGAGTAAGTGCTACAAGCTCCGGTGGTTAGTATAGATCTCACAAGGCACACTGTACAAATAATGATGCCAGATTTTCAAGGCATGAACAATAACAGCTAGCTTAAGGTCGTGGAAAGGGTAATTCTTTTCATGTATCTTCAACTATCTAGATGTGTTGGCAATCTCCCTACCGTCCTTCATCAACACCGCTCCAAGGCCAACTCTCGAAGCGTCACAATAGACTGTATAAGACCCCAAACCAGCAGGCAACATCAAAATTGGGGCTGTAGTCAAAGGTGTCTTGAGCTTCTAAAAGCTCGCCTCACACTCCTTTGTCCACTGAAAGAGGGCACCCTTCTGGGTCAATCTAGTCATAGGGGCCGCAATTGATGAAAATCCCTCCACGAAGCGATGGTAGTAGCCCGCCAAACCAAGGAAACTACGAATCTCTATAGCTACGGATGGCCTGGGCCAACTCTCTACGGCCTCAAACTTCCTCGGATCCACCCGAATGTCCTCACTCAAAATCACGTGGCCTAAGAATGCCATAGAACACAGCCAAACTCACTTTTTGAGAACTTTGCATATACGTTCTTCTCTCTCAAGGTCTGAAGCACGATCCTCATGTGCTACCCATGATGTTCCCGACTCCGGGAATACACCAGAATATCATCAATAAAAATAATAACGAGCGAGTCAAGATATGGCCTGAATACACCGTACATCAAGTGCATGAAAGCTGCTGGGGCATTGATTATCCCAAATGACGTAACAAGGAACTCGTAATGACCATACCGAGTCCTGAAGGCAGTCTTCATGATATCTGCCTCCCGAATGTTCGACTGATGGTAACCGGAGCGCAAGTCAATCTTAGAAAACACCTATGCGCCCTGAAGCTGGTTAAACAGATCATCAGTATAAGGCAAAGGATAACGGTTCTTCATTGTAACCTTGTTAAGCTGGCGATAATCAATACACAGACGCATAGAACCATCCTTCTTCTTCACGAACAAAACAGGAGCACCCCACAGTGAAACACTGGGTTGAATAAAACCTTTACCAAGCAATTCCTGTAACTGATCCTTCAACTCTTTCAACTCAGAAAGATCCATGCGATCAGAGGAATGGAAATGGGCTGAGTGCCCGACAATAGATCAATGCCAAAATCAATGTCTCTTTCGAGAGGCATGCCCGGAAGATCAGCTGGAAACACATCGGAATAATACCGTACCATTGGAACTGAATCAACAGAAGGGGTATTAACACTGACATCTCTCCCATAAGCTAAATATGGGGCACGCCCCTTCTCAACGCCGAGCCTTAAGGAAAGAAATAACTCTACTTGAAGTGTAATATAAAGTACCACTCCTCCCAATACGCAGAATACTTGGCATAGCAAGCGTCATGGTCTTGGCATAACAATCAAGAATAGCATAATGGGGCGACAACTAGTCCATTACCAAAATAATGTCAAAACCTACCATACCGAGTAATAATAAATCCGCTCTAGTCTCAAAACCATGAATAGTAACCAAACATGACCGATAATGCAGTGCACAATAATAGAATCCCCCACATAAGTAGAAACATAAATGGGGACACTCAAAGAATCCCGAGGCACACCCAAATGCAGAGAAAAGTAAAAAGAAACATGAAGAATAAGTAGAGCTCGGATCGAATAGAACTGATGCCTCTCTGTGAAAAAATAGTATAATACCTGTAATGATGGAGTCGGAGGCAACAACCTCGGTATGAGCAGGAATAGCATAATATCTGGCCCGACCGCTCTCTCGAGGGTGACCCCTATCTCCCTAACCTCCATCCCTAGCCGGCTAGGTAGGTGGAGTAGCAACTGGAGCTGTGATCATGGCTTGAGAAATCTAAGGAGCATGTTGTGGCTGAGCAGTTTGTGAAGGTGCACCCCTACCAAGTCTGGGACAGTCCCTAACCATATGGCGTGTATCACCACACTCGAAACAAGCTCTGGGAGGACATGGTGGTTGTGACTGGCTAGGGCCAAGTCCGTTGGATTGACCTCTGGAAGCACCCCACATAGGAGGCGTGCTAGTAACTGAAGGTACATAGTAAGGCTCCTGAGGTGTTGGCAGTGCTGGAGCACTGTCGGCTGCTGGATGAGCTAAATGAACGAGGCGACCCGTATAACCTCTACTATAATGACCTGCTGATGGGTTATGAGCATCAGAGTAGTGACCCGACTCTCGAGCTCTTGGCCTCCCTCTCCCTTCGCTCCCTGGAAAGCATACCCCCAATCCTCCTAGCAATGCTCACTACCTGCTGATAAGGAATGTTCATCTACAACTCTCGAGCCATGCTAGACCTGATGGGTTGTATAAGGTCCTCAATGAACCTGCGAACTCTCTCCCAAACTGGAGCAACCAAGGCTGGTGCATGCGTGGCCAACCTGGTATAGCGGATAACATACGTTGAAACAGTCATAGTAACCTAGCGCAAATGCTCAAACTCAGTGCGCCATGTATCCTTGAGACTCTGGGGGACAAACTCTCTCATAAACATATCCAAGAATTGTGTCCAAGTTAGTGAAGCAGCCTCGGCATGACTGTCTATCTCATAAGTGCGCCACCAATCATAGGCGGCTACCCGAAGCTGAAAAGTAGCGAAAGAAACCCCGCTGGACTTTACTAAGCCCATAGTGCGAAGAATACGATGACACTCCTCTAGAAATCCCAAGGCATCGTCTGATGCTAATCCACTGAACACTGGGGGATCATACTTCTTGAACCTATCAAGTCTCCGTTGCTCGTCCTCTGAAGCATCTGACCCATCCTCGGGCTGAACTGGCGCTACAAGTGGTGCGGGAATAATCTTGGGAGCCTGCTCAACCTATACTCACTGCTCAGGGGTGTGTACGGCGGGAGTCTTTGCTCCTCCCCCGGCCTGGGATGTGACTGCAGCAAGGGGAAGCAAACCTGCTTGAGCCAAGGTGGTGTACATACTCATGAACAGAGCCAAAGTATCCTGGAGAGCTGGAGTAGTAGTGGCAGTAGTAGGTATGCTAGGTGCCTGAGCTCCGGCTGGATCTGCTGGCGGTGACTCACCGGTAGCTCGCGCAAGTGCTTTGGCTGCACCACGTGTGCATCCTCTACCTCTCCCCCGGCACCGACCTTTGATGGCTGCAGTAAGGGGCATTGGTGCTTGATCATCTCGAGTATCACGTGTCCTCACCATCTGTGAGAGAATAGAAGTCAGAAACATAGAATTGATGTAGAAAATATCGCACAACAAGGAATTCAAATGAAATGAAGATTTTTCCTAAACAGTTACATAGCCTCTCGTAGATAACTACAGACGTCTCCATACCGATCAGCGAGACTCTAATAAACTAGCCTGGTTCCTTCACTCCTATGAACCTAGAGCTCTGATACCAACTTATCACGACTCCAGTTCGCCCTCCGTGAACATGTTGTGATGGAACCTAGTCCCTATAACTAGGTAAGCCTAACAATGAGGAAACAACAACCTAACTTGCAGAAATATTTAATTAAAACTGAACATTTTAAAATAATAGCTGCAAATAAGGCCGCACGGCCTACACTACTCAAAAGAAATGCTGAAGTCTATAACACAATCCCAAAACCCGGATACTCACGTGAACCACAGGCTAATAGAAATATCGTAAATGCTCTAATCTCCAGAATGTCTACATCAAAGTATGATGGAATCTAAACACTACAGATAGAATAAGGAAGGAGACTCTTCGATCTGCGGACGCTGCAGATATAGTTCGAAGTCTCCGTAGCTCTCCCCGCCTCTATGATAGTATGCCTCGGTGTAGGAACCTGGATCTACACATGCAAAAAACATGTGTAGAAGAGGCATGAGTGCACTACAGCAGTACCCAGTAAGTGTCAAGCCTAACCTCGGTTGGGTAGTGATGAGGAAGGTCAGGGCCCTATTAAGGTAAAATATAATAATATATTATCGGTATGAAAGAAATAGCAGTAATAATGAGCACAACAGTGAGATAAGACAGGTCAACAAGGCAATAACAACTACACAAAGAACAAAGTAAACACAAAATGTGTAGAACTCAATACAGTGATAACAATGAGGATCTCCCAGGATACCGTCCTACAATCCTTTTTCTCATCTACCTAGTAGATCTCCTGGGATACCATCCCATAGTCCATCACATATGTAAATCCGAAGGATCTTCCGGGATACCGTCTCGTAGTACAACAATCAATATGCAGGGGGATCTATCGGGGAATCTAACCCGCCGTCCCAAAGAAAAAGTGCAGGGAGACCTGTCGGGAATCTTACCCGTAGTCCCAAAGTAAAAGTGTAGGGGGATCTACCAGGAATTGAACCCGTAGTCCTAAATTCAACAAACAAGGGGGGGAGCTACCAGAATCCCACATCCATAGTCATAATATAAATGCGCAATCACAACCAGAATATATACAGAATGAAGTACAAAAGACAAGCATCAGGTAGTACTGGCCTAGCATGCTTCACGTAGTACATTCAAGGCAACTTAACCAATTAGGCAAGTTAAATCAACTAAACATGCTTTCCTAATTAGCACAGGTTATAATTACAAGTGGAATAAAGCAAATATGAAAGAAACTCAATCTCAATATCTTAAATAAAAATTGAATTTTCAACAATTGGCTTAAGTACGCGCTTTTCGCCTCGCGTACAAGGCACTCAAAATGCCAAATAACAAATCCTAAAGGGAAAGGTCGCCCAGACAAGGTTAGGCAATCCACTTATCTCGAACCGGTACACAAATCAACCAGAAACCACGCATTTGCCACGAGTATCCGATTCCAAATGGCCCAAATTTATTCAATTCAATTACATATCATAAATAACATCGCAAACAACTGGTTTCACTATTTAATTCAAAGTTGCAGCGTGAAATTGGGTAAAATGACCAAAATGCCCTTCAGGCCAACATCTCAAAACCGAAGAATTTTTACATTTTCACGAGTCTAACCCTATAAAAATCTCCCAAATCCGATGCCAAAAACTCACTCAAAACTTAGAATTTCAGCCTAAAAAGGTTTACCAATTTTTCCAATTTTTGATCCTCAATTCAAATTTTAATGATGGATTTAACTACATGATGATGAAATATAACTAGAAGGGATTAAAGAAACGTTACCCAATAATCTCCTCTTCAAAACCCTCTCAAAATCGCCCTTCCCCGAGCTCAATTTGATTTTTCTAACTTTTGAAAACTAACCCTCGAAATTCCATTATCTGAACAGGGATTTCCGTTTCTGCGGTCCCGCTTTTGCGGAACATTAGCTGCTCCTACGATTTTCACTTAAATGGCCAGGGACTGCATCTGCAATAAAGGAGTCGTAGGTGCGAAAGCGCATCTGCAAGAGACATTCCTCTTTTGCGAAAACTAGAGGACCACGGGGCTCCGCTTCTGCGGTGACTAAGCCGCTTCTGCAGGAAAAGAATCGCCTCTGCGGTTTTTGAGGGAAAGGGGCAAAGCCACTTTTGCATCCATTTAGCCGTTTCTGTGGCTCCGCATCTGTGGTTCCCAAGCCGCAGATGCAAAACTACCCGAAGCAGCAAAGACTAATATTTCCAAACTTCCAAAATCCTTCCTTTAACTATCCGAAATCATCCCGATGCCCCCAGGACCTCAACCAAAAGCACCAATAACACCTAATACCCTATTCAAAATTGTACCAATCTTCAAAATACCTTACACAATGCCGAAAACCCAAATTAATCCCTGATTTAAGCCTAATGTCACACCCCATACTCTGGAGGCGTGATCGGCACTCAATCAAGTGAACCCGACTAAGCAAGCCTTACCGAACACTTTCTACCCCGACTCAGTATGAATGCGAAAATTCATGCCTTTGATTAATTTAAACGATAATACACGGTGTATACCACATTACTGATTCATTTCATATCATAAAAATTTACCGTTCATAAGCTAGCTTCATAGATTCTACNTCAAAAGTGAAAAGTTGTAATAACAAAAGATACACCATATAGCCCCATGGAAGAATAAGGGGCTCACCGAGACTTCGAGTAGAAGAACGCTCCACTACACAAGGTCGGCACTGTCCACTATGGAGCCACCTACAATCATAACATGAATGTAGCGCCCCCGGCAAAAAGGATGTCAGTACATTTGAATTGTACTGGTATGTATAACTGAACACCATTTTACTAGAAAGAACTATCAAATAGATACAAGCAATTAATATAGGCAAATCAAAGAAACAATTCATATAATTCTTCATGCAATTTCCACAGCACAGATTAGGGCAATTCTGTCACGTGTTTACCACTGTTCTCATTACCACCGCCATCTCAAGCGGAGTCCGGTCACGACCTGACCGGCTAGGTCACTTCATTGGAGGTATTACTCACAATCAATATTTCATTTCCCTTATCCGAAATCCAATATCGGCACATTACCACCATGTGTGCGGTATGGTGTCCGATCACGACCCGACCGGCTAGGTCGCCTCATTGGCGGTATTACTCAATTCTCATAAGTCAACACCTTCAGATATCTATCCCACACATATCAAGGATAATTCAGGTTACAAATCACAGATAAATGAGCACATAGCTAGCATGAATAGTTCTTTATTTCAATGTCGGCCTATAGCCCAAGTAATTCAACACATAATTACTTTTCATCATTCTCTAATTATCAAGATTTGTGCATTATTAACCTTGAGGCACATCCTTCACGAATATGTATAGCTATACACAACTCAATTAATGCGTAACGACAGTCAATACTCTAGCCAATTTAACTCTTACCATACCTTCGCAATGATAGCGGAGCTCAATTTCTAATAAAAAGGGGTTTTAGCCATACATACCTCAATAAAGTTGTTCCTTACTCTTTTACAAATTTCCGGAACTCTCAGTGCTTCGATCTATTGAGAAAGAAATTTCAAATTAAAATTGAGAATTAGAGACGAAACTAAAGTCCTAGCTTGGTTCGAGCATATCGTCAAACACTAAAGGTGCATTGTGATCTTAGCCCTTTTTTCTGAGGAATTTCTATCATTTTATACCCCCAATTGCCTCATTTTTAATTTTACTCCTTTCCAATACTCTATGGTGGTATGCATGCAAGAGATTCATTCTCATAACTATGAACTACTTCCCTAATGACCCCAATATGGCTAAGTATACAAATAGGAGCTGAGGTGATGGAGCCTTACCTATTGGCATGAAGATTCAGGAGCCTTCACTTTATTAGTTTCAAGGATATAGCAAGATTCTAAGGAGAATTTGATGGGGGGACACTTTCCACCTCTAAGACCCTCTTTCTCTCTCTAACAATCTTAGAAAATAGGCTTAAAATGAGCCATAATGTCGAATATATCGATAGAGAGGTCAGGTTAAAAATTAGAAAATTGGAGCCCCGAGTGAAATATGCGATCGCTGAATGAACATGCGGTCCGCATAATGGACCGCAAAATGCCTCCCAAAAACCTTATGTTCTGACTCAATCTGCGGTAATAATGCGGTCCGCATTCACGTTCTGCGGTCGAAAAGTGCACCGCAGAACTGACACTCACAAAATTCAAAGGAGAAAATGCGACGACTATACGGTCCGCATTTTGATTATGTGACCGCATTTCGACCGCATAACATACTTCAATTTTGACCAACATTCTGATTCACTTTGCGGCAGATATGCGGTCTGCATTTCTATAATGCGAGCGCATTTCTTGTATTTTTCTGGAAACTTATTCTTGACTATTTAATGCATTATTCAATCCAACACATGATCCTAACTTGGCACCACGGGATCCGGGTTTTTGAGTAGGGATTTCACAGGGCCTTACACCTAAGAACTTCCATTTTTATCAAAATACACTTTCAATCAAAAACCCATCCAAACCACGTCTGAATGACCTAAAATTTTGCACACACATCCCAAATGACATGACGAAGCTAGTGAACCTTCTGGAATTCCAATCCGACCCTCAGATCAAAAACTCACTATCGGACTGTGAATTTCAAAAATTCAAACTTCGGCACCTCAAGCCTGAATGAGCTACGCACTTCCAAAATACATTCCGAAAACTCTCCCAACCCCAAAATCACCTAACGAAGCTAACAGATCCATTAGATTTCCATTTCGAGGTCTTCTTCACACTGTTCCAACTACAGACCATTTTTCAACACTTAAACTCTCATTTAGGGACTAAGTGTCCCAAAACTCACTGAAACCCAACACCGAACGTCCCGGCAAACCAACATAGCAGAAATGATCTTAGGGGAAGTAGTGAATAGGGGATCGGGGCGTTTATTCTTAAGACGACTGTCCAAGTCTTCACAACTTGCTTCAAATATGGTCTGTTAGATAACATGCTTATAGGATCAGTTCTTGTTTAAAATAAATTCTGCCTGCCACACTTTCATAATTAGAAATCATGTTTATAGGATATAAGCGGCTTTAATAATAGATAAAATGCCTATAGGGTTAAAAATCATCTTTAAAATTAGATATCATGCCTATAGGATATAAAGTAATTGCAGCTCAATTTTCGTTATAACATGTATCAAGACTCGTTTCCCTTAGAGATCATGCCTATAAGTCTAGAGTTAGTTTTTTTTTTATGTTTAGATACCATGCCTATAGGATCTAAATAGCTATAATCAAAATAATGCCTATAGAATGTAAAAATAGTTTGGTTGGAGAAGTCGTCTAGTTCATGTCGTTATTCTGAATTGGGTTAGTTAATTAATCTGCTGATTCTTTAATAAGTTTCTCAAACAATGCCTTGACTTAATACCGTTAGAAAGCACGCCAATAGGATCTCAAGTGGTATGTTTAAAATTAATCATTGCTCCATTGCGTTTCTTAATCAATATAGATATAATGCTCATTGGATATCATTATTACCCCTAGGCAAACATTAGATAATAATAAACACTGGAACTGCCTTTGTTAATTAAAATTGTTACAACCAACAAGCAAGACTGATTCGGACTTCTTATATGAGTTATATAATGAATCTGCTTTGGACTCAGATTCCCTACTTTAGGATTTTTAAAATTCAGACCTTAGTTGTGTTTAAGTCATGCTGTTTATATACATTATTTGCGAAGGTATACATGAGCCTTTTAATTGTTTATATGTTTTCCCTCTAAATGCAGTTCTACTTGTTTTGTATTTCACCTTGGCATTTTACCTTTAAACCTAAGAATCAGCTTAGAACCTCCCTCTTATAGGAATCGTAGTCCTAAATTCCTCCAGGACTGATAGGAATATGATGGGTAACAACATGCAATAGAGGTCGACACCAATCCTTGCTTTAATATATTTATAGGGTGAGAAGGGTAGATATGGATATGATGACCGGTGCGCTAATACCACGTGTAGCCCCTATTTTGAGGAGTGATTTTCGGGTATTGCATTGATGCAATCCATATTATAAACAAACTTAGGACCTTTTTACACTCAAAAGCATGCTTAGATTATAACTCTTCTTCGAACCTTGCTTTTATTGTTTTTCAAACACTTGCGTATTTAAATTCAAAATCCCCTATTATTTGAGCCATATTTGTTTACTTGCTAATTCCACAAATTCACAAAAAACTATCTGGCCGAGAACAATACTAATGGATCCTGAGGAGTGCCTAACACCTTCCCCTTGGGATAATTTCAAGCCCTTACCCTATCTCTGGTTATCAAGCGTAGTTGTAGTTGAACCCCATAGGTGCCCTAAATAACCTTAAAATCATTAGGTGGCAACTCTTCGAAATTGCAGAACCCCTTTCCCAAAGGAAAAGAGTTGTCCCAACCAAATGTCATAAACCCTATGTGCAATTATATGTTTAATTCCTTTGTGGATTTTTAGGCTTTCACCATTTCAGATTATTCTTGTGAATTTGTACCTCTCCCTATGTGCAATTATATGTTTATTTCCTTTAACCATTTAATTCCTTCTTTATAAGCAAAACTGACATATATACCTTGTTTTCTTTCCTTCATTGCTCTAAATTATGAAACTGCTGTATTTATCACTTTTTTAATGTGCAAATACATGTCAACATGCTTTTAATTATTGCATAATCATGTTCAATATCATGCGCCACTCGTGCCAAAATAAATATTATAGCAACACTTATAATGAGTGGTTTCTCTCTTCCTATATCAATACCCTCTATATTCGTAAAGGAATATTTGCGGTAAAACTAGTCGATCAGCGGTACAGTCGACAGTTCCGAGCCTTCCCCCTTGAGTTGTCTGCTCAAGGGTACCAGTCTACACCCCCTAGAAACCTTGCTCTATTCAAATTGTGCATGCACCATGGTCAAACCTAGGTGTATCAGTTATGTTTTCCACATAATGATCCTTTAAGATAGCCTTGTCCAAAGTCTACTGGGTTTCCCTAAAACTCAAACGGATATCATCACGCTCTGTGCATTTATTTGGTGAACTAAATGATTCATGCTAATTGTTTATATTAGATAGTCGAGTATGGTGGGGGTAGGGTCTAACACTTTTGTTTTGTGGAAAATGAGGCACGAGGTCCCCAATTTCGTTATGATTAGCATGCCTGTACTCTTGCGGACTGGTGGATGAGCCTTCCATCAAATGAACAAATCAATGAGTGGAAGGAGGCCACAAAAGCTAGTGGAATATTGAAATATCTGGAATACAGTCTACTGGAATTGGAAGAAAAAGTGAGGAAAAGGGTCATCGACTGCCAGAACGCTGAGGGAAACGAAGGAGAACACTTGGTGAAGGCATTTTTACTAGGGAATCTATGTGAACTATTGGATCTTATCAACGAGAGCATTCAACCTAGGGAAGGTACTTTTGGGACCAAGTATATAGGAGTTTATCTTTTTTGCTTTATGAATATAATAAGGCCAATGGCTATTAGTAACCTTAATTTCATGTTTATTCAGGGTCAATTTGGGATTTGTCTTATTTTTATAAATAAAATGAGGCATTTACATTCCAAGTTCTCCCAATCAATTTGTCGCTAGCCTACCCCGATCACAATGAGGCTCCCAAATTAGGACACACTTTACATTAATCTGTTTTAATATTGGAATACTTTTTATGATCCTCACCAACTTGGTCGCCTTTTTGTTTTATTTTTGTTATTCCCCTCCTCAAAGGTTAGTTCGTGCACTCTGGCAACATCATCTTATTCCACGAGATCCAGGGTCCCTCCACCAACTCCTCTTCTTAGTCCTGTTGAGAACAAGAAAAAAAGCAAGATGGAAGATTTGAACAACGTCAAAAAAGAGAACATAACAGCAGAGGCCACTGATGTCCATGATATTAGGTTTCCCAGTGAAAATGTGTCACAACTTAAACAGAAATTGTTGAAGTTTCAGAAAGAGCTCAATCAGGTTTAGAATCTGGCCAACCTATCATTTTCCCTCAACACCCCAGACGCCAACTTCCCTAATGTTCAAAATCCCACACCTTCTCGAAATATCCCAAAACAACCAAATCATCCCACTGCTGCGACAAAGAACCAATGTAACACCTAGTAAAGTCTATGCACCTAAACATCTGGTTGAGTCCAGCAAGCATGCCTCTAATCGGCCACCCATCATTGAGACGGGTCCAGGTGACTTTTGGAGGAAAATACATGCCAAGGAGTATTCAGTCATCGATAAGTTAAACAAGACGCCAGCACAAATCTCCATCCTCTCATTGCTGTAGAATTCCAAGGCAAACAAAAATGCCTATTGAAGGTACTGAGTGAAGCATACGTGCTAAGTAATATTACTGGCGGGGAAATGGTTAATATGGTGTGACAAGTATTCGAAAGAAATAAAATCGCCTTCTATGAGGACGAGCTGCCACCTGAAGGGTTGGGTCACAAAAAAGCCCTGCACATCACCGCGCAACGCGAAGACTATTTCATCACTAGAATCTTGATCGATGGAGGTTCCAACCTTAACATATATCCGTTGATAACACTCAAGAAGCAAGGCAAAGGACTGCATATGATAAAAGATGGATCCATCAATGTGAAAGACTTTGACGATTCTCAGAGATCCACCATTGGTGAGATTGTTCTATGTATGCAGATGGGACCCGCCTGATTCGAGGTCGATTTTCAAGCAATAGATGTGCCAGCATCCTAAAACTTGATGCTAGGACGACCATGGATTCATGCCACCGGGGTTGTAGCATCAAAGTTGTATCAGAAAGTGAAGTTCAATTAGAATCGCCAGGAAGTTATCATTCACGGTGATGGCAACAACTCTATATATAGTCGACATACTATTACGTCGATTAGGGGAAGAAAAAGGCTGGTTGGAGAAACTTACCACCACATCGAGAGGATCAATGTTATCAACAAATAAACATGGCACTACCTTCAGTTTGGGATATGAGTGCACCTGGGAAGAATTCATAAGTCAGTCGCCACCATGGTGCGGTCCTTACTAACGACTAGAGTAGCCAATACCGCATCTGGAGCAGACTTTCCAACAGGCCAACATCGTCTATGGGATAGATGAAGAAGAATTACTCGCGAAGGTGAAAAACTTATTCCTAGAGGAAAATGATATGGATTGTTGTGTTATTCTCGAGGAGGAGGGGGAGGAAGGTCCTTCCATAGAAGCTGTGAACAGAGGAGCACACCTCAACAATTGGACCATCAGGATGACCAGAGCCCGACGAGCCTCGGGGTAGCAAGGCTAAAATAAGCATTATTCGTTGTTTTATTTACTGAATAATTTTCTTTTTGCATTATCAATTTCCAAAATGATATCTTCAATGATCAAAACAATTTTTCAATTTATCAAAGCATGTTTGATTTTTCAATGAAATAATATTTATTTCTATCATTTTCCTCCTTACTTTAACAATATGGCATTACTATTACTTATCTTGATGAACCAATGACTGTGACATGCAGTGAGACAACGCAACAAACGGACATTGATTCAGAATAAGATGACATATTTTATGAGATTATCAAAGAAGTTTAGAACTTTAAGAGCATGCCTAAGTCCAACCTAGACAAAATCGAAATCGTTAACCAGGGAGACGAAGAAAACGTCAAGGAAACACGAATCAGCATTCACCTATTGCCATCAGAAAAGAAAGAATACACAGAGTTCCTAAAGGGGTATGAGGACATATTCTCCTGATCGAATGATGACATGACTGGTCTGAGTACATCTATTATGGCAAACAAAGGGCTAACCGATCCAATGTGTCCACCGTTAAAGCAAAGG
Source organism: Nicotiana glauca (assembly GCA_026770625.1). Lineage (NCBI taxonomy): Eukaryota > Viridiplantae > Streptophyta > Magnoliopsida > Solanales > Solanaceae > Nicotiana > Nicotiana glauca. Next base: position 35,954 of record MU747233.1, on the reverse strand, counting down.
CTCAGAAAGTTCAAATGTGACATGAGTCTAAAAATTAAGGAAGAAGTCAAAAAATATATCAAAACTAAGGTTCTCAGGGTAGCTGATTACCCGACATGGTTAGCTAACATTGTGCCAGTACCAAAGAAGGGCGGGAAGGTCAGAGTCTATTTCAACTACCACGATCGCAATCGGGCCAGTCCAAAAGAAGATTTCTCTTTGCCAAATATACACATCCTGATTGACAATTGCGCCAAGCATGAGTTGCAGTCACTCATAGATTGCTTCGTTGCCTACCATCAGATCTGTATGGATGAAGATGATTTTGAGAAAATGACTTTTATTATGCCGTGGGGAATGTACAGTTATAAGATGATGCCATTCGCCCTGAAGAATGCAGGGGCTACCTGCATGAGGGCCATGACAACCATTTTTCACGATATGATATACAAGGATACAGAGGTGTGTGTGGATGACGGTATCATCAAATCCAAGAAGGCCAATGACCACATAGAATATCTGAGGAAGTTTTTCAATAGATTATGGCGGTAAAATCTAAAACTAAACCCCACAAAGTGTGCATTTGGGGTTCCTACTAGGAAGTTACTTGGGTTTATTGTGAGCTGCTGAGGAATAGAACTGGACCCATCAAAGGTCAAATCCATTCAACAATTACCACTGCCAAGGAACAAGAAAGATGTGATGAGTTTCGTGGGAAGGCTGAACTACATCAATAGATTCATTGCACAATCTACAGTTATCTGTGAGCGAATATTTAAAATGTTAACGAAGGATGCGGCTACTAAATGGACAAATGACTGCCAAAAGGTCTTTGATAGAATCAACAAGTACATGTCAATAGCAACAGTTTTAGCTCTTCCCTAGCCAGGTAGACCATTAGTACTCTACCTTGCAGTGTTAGCTAGAGTTTTCAGCTACGTTCTGGGGAAATATAACGAAACAGGGAGAAAGGAACAAGCAATTTATTATCTTAGCAAGAACTTTACCCCGTACGAAGCTCGATATTCTTTATTGGAATGCACATGTTATACTTTGACTTGGGTAACCTAGAAGCTGAGACATCACGTTTGAGCCTATACTATGTACCCCATATCAAGGATAGGTCCTTCGAAGTACTTATTTTAGAAACCCATGCCCACTGGCAAGCTATCCAAGTGGCAAATCCTGTTGATTGTGTTTGACATTATTCATGTAACTCAGAAAGCGGTCAAGAGACAGGCACTGGCAGACCACCTTGTTGAAAACCTTGTGGATGGAGAATATGAACCCTTAAAAATGTATTTTCTTGATGAAAGAGTATCATTCATAGGAGAAGGCATCGCAGAATCCTATAATGGTAATAGAATATTGTTCGATGGAGAAGCAAACTACAAAAGAGTTAGTATAGGAGTAGTTTTGGTATTAGAAACTGGTCAGCATTATCCAGTGTTCGCCAAACTAAGGTTCCCCAGAAATAGCAATATGGCCGAAGATGAATCCTGCATCCTAGGGCTCAAAATAGCCATTGACATGAACGTGCAAGAGCTGCTAGTAATTGGAGTTTCATTCTTACTTATACATTAGGTACGAGAAAAGTGGGCAACCAAGAACTCTAAGATACTCCCATATCTGCATCATGTACAGGAATTGAGAAAGAAGTTCACGAAGAAGGAATTCCAACATGTTCCCAGAATCTAGAATGTGTTTGCTGATGCATTGGCTACCCTATCATCTATGATACAACATCCGGATAAGAATTTCATTGATTACATTTTTGTGAAAATTCATAATCAGCAAGCTTGTTGTGCCCATGTTGAAGAGGAAGTAGACGGAAAGCCTTGGTTTCATGATATCAAGGAATATTTGACAAATGGAGAGTACCCGGAGCTTGCCAATCATACTCAGAAACACTCACTTTGGAGATTGTCCAACAACTTCTTTCATAGCAGATGAATCTTGTACAAGAGGACTCCTGATTTGGGATTATTAAGGTGTGTTGACGCAAAAGAAGCATCCAGGCTACTAGAAGAAATTCATACTGGGTTTTGTGGTCTACATATGAACTATTTTGTCTTAGCAAAAAAGATACTCTGGGTTGGTTACATTCTGATAACTATGGAAACAGACTGCATCCAGTATGTCCAGAAATGCCATTTTTGTCAGATACATGCAGACATGATGAAGATACCTCCAAGCGAGCTCAACACAAGAAGCTCACCATGGTCGTTCGTCACTTGGGGGATGGATATTATTGGACCAATAGAGCAGGCCACTTCCAACAGACACAGGTTTATCCTAGTAGCAATTGACTATTTCACCAAATGGGTTGAAGTAGCATCTTACAGAGCAGAAACTAAGAAAGTCGTGGCAGACTTTGTCCGTGATCGCATTGTTTGTCGATTTGGTATTCTTGAGTTGATCACTACTTATAATGGCTCCAATCTCAACAAAGACTTGATTAAAGCTATGTGTGAAACCTTCAAGACCCGACATAAGACTTCTACAGCCTATATGGCTCAAATGAATTGAGTTGTAGAAGCCGCCAACAAGAATATCAAGAAGATATTGAGGAAGATGATAGAAAAACATAAACAGTGGCCCGAGAGGTTATCATTTGCTCTGTTGGGGTATTGCACCACAGTCCGCACATCAACCGGAGCAACCCCCTATATGTTAGTTTATGGTACAGTAGTCATCATTCCAGCTGAAGTAGAAATTCCTTCCCTAATGATCATATCGGAAGCCGAGTCAACGACGCGAGTGGGTGAATATTCGTACTGAGCAAATAGCTCTTATAGACGTAAAGATAATGAATGCATTTTGCCATGGTGAAATCTATAATAATAGAATGTCCATACCTTCAACAAAAGAGTCAAGCCAAGATAATTCACACGGCACAACTGGTGTTAAAGAAAATTTTCTCGTATCAAGATGAAGCCAAAGGGAAGTTCTTTCCCAACTAGCAGGGCCCATACATGGTTCACTGGGTTTTGGAAGGAGGAGCCCTCATACTTGCTGAAATGGACGGAGAAGTCTGGCTAACACCGAATAATTCAGATGTAGTCAAGCGTTACTATGTATAACCTTTATGCTTTCCTTATATGATGTAAATTGAACTTCGGCTGACATGATTCCCATTTACGAGGGGATACATAGGCAGCCCTATGGTTTCGGTAACAATTTAATTAAATTTTCATTTCCACACAAAATTGGAAACTAGGGTAGAATTTTGAGGAGGACCTATAAATTCTGAAGTAATTTCAGCCGATTGCCACGTCAGCAATAGTTAGAAGCATTAACCTATCAAACTGGGGCAGAATTTTGAGGAGGACCCTTAAAATTTCGTAGCAAGAGAGGTTGCAATGTCTCGAACCACGTCACAATCATCGGTTCATCTAAAAAACTATTTTAATTATACATTTATGTCATACTTTTACAAAATCGTGCATGTCTATTAGTGAAACTGCTTTGTTTAGCAGCGTTACCCCAATGATACAAACAGTATAGCCATATCAAAGTCGAACAAGTCAAGCAAAGCCAGCAGGGTACGAACTAACCGTCCCCTTTACAAAACGCATGATTTTTCTTTGGATGAAGGCACAAGGATTACAAATTCATCAAACATAATGTGCGCCCACAGAACAAATATTGTTTAATAATACGATTCTCCGAACCATTGCACTTACCAACATTTGATATCAGCACGCACCCGTAATGTTCCGTATGTCACAACGCTCCCACAAATCACCGCACCGCAATCTGCTATCAGTGAGGAAAACTCTACTGTCATTTGCTATTTTATTTCTTGCATATGACTATCATTCTGCCTTCCGAGGATAAGCTCTACATCTATCTACATTTGTATTGCATAAGGCTACCATTCTGCCTTCGAACTTGCATAAGGATACTATTCTGCCTTCCGAGGTTAAACTCTACCTTTATCTACATCTGCAATGCATAAGGCTACTATTCTACCTTCCGAGATGATACACTTTCTCCATCTATATTGCACAGCTGAAATATCACCACATTGCACGGCTGAAAGATCGCCACATTGCACTTTTGTAAGATCACCACATCTTACGACTAAAAGATGGCCACTTTGCACGACTTAAAGATCAGCACGTTGTATGGTTAAAAGGTCGCCACATTGCACGCCTGAAAGATTGCCACATTGCACAGTTGAAAGATTGCCACATTGCACATCCAAAAGGTCGACACATTGCATGGCCAAAAGACCGCCACATTGCACGGCCAAAAGATCACAACATTGCACGACTGAAAGATTGCCATGTTGCATGGATGAAAGATCGCAACATTGCTGCTTTATTGCGCGGCTGAAATATCACCACATTGCACGACTGAAAGATCGCCACATTGCACGACTAAAAGATCTCTCATTTGTAGGTAAATCGGCAAGCAACAGCCATCCTGGTAGAAGTGGTTCCACTCCAATGCCCGCGCCCATATCGATCCTAATAATTCTCGTAAGTCGTCCACTCCCTCAGCTCTAGATATTGCGTCCGTTCTTGGAAAGTTACCATTGACATAATCCGCCGATGGATCCAGAACTTTATATGGATAGATTCCAGCAATACCAGGGATATGTAGGTAGCTCAAAAGCCGATGCGCGGCCTAAACATCTTTAAATCTTTTCGCATGGTAAAATTGGCCATCATATCTTCACCCAACAATTCTTTAATCCTTCTCTGGTAAAGATGGTCAGTTGTTTACACCCAATTTTTCCTTATATATTTTTTAATATGCAAAATACTCTCAAAACAGCATATATATACATACATAAGCATGTCCAAATGTTTTATTATTTTTCCATAATGGTAAAGGTTTAAATAGAGTGATTTTCTCCATTTCCATCCATTAAATCGTAATAATTATATCCAAAATTATTATTTTTGATGATTCATTTATTGGATCTTTATATATATGACAAAATATGACAAAGGTAATTTTTGCATAGTTTTAAAATTTTATTTAGTATTTTTTAAAGCTAATTGCATATAATTGCAATATTAGTCTTTTTAAGATTTAATTGTGTTTTATATTCATAAAATTAAGCCCTAAATTTTTAAATTGTTATTTACATGCTGTGAATCATTTTAGTTCTTTCAATTTATTTCCAGGAATTTACTCACTATTTGTATAATTTAAAAAGGAAAAATTTGTTGTTTAAATAACAACCCATTTGTGTTTAAATTCTCGACTAAATTGAACCCCATATTAGACAAATTAAACCACGACCCAATTTAAATTAAACCCCTCCACAACTTAATTAAATTGACACAAACCCGGATTCCCCAACTACCCTTTTAATTCAGATCAACGGCCACCGTTCAATCTTCCTAAAATAAACCTGAACGACCCTTACCCTATTTCACTTTTCACTAAATGACGCCCTGGAATCCCTCTTCTCTCAATTCTGCTGCCTCACATAAACCCTAGCCGCAACCACCCTATTTCGCCCTAATCCACCTCAATCCCTACCTAAACCATGGCCTCCCATGGCTGATTAAGATGTATACTGGCCTCCAACATCTTCTGGTGGCCCGTTTGTATGATTTCATGGGCAAATCTCAAAGCAATTTGGGCTAGTCTTTGTTCAACTTCGATCTCTGGCCTTTTATCGGCCATCCATGGCTGTTCAAGTTCGATTGTTGACTTTTACAGCTAGATCTGTATTTTTTTAAAAGCTTTTCTCACTTACTCTGGGTAATTTGAAACCCTAGTTCTAAGAGTTGTTAGATTTTTCTTTCAACTCTATCTTAGATATGTTATTATTACGAACTTCTTAAGTGTTTCTTGAAGGTTCTTTGATTTTGTTTTCAAAATGATTCTCTACTTTTAACGATCAGGGATTCCTAAACTTTTCTCCGACTTTTAGTGTGTTTTATGATTTTTACTATGTTTGTCCATGTTTGCTGCTACTTGGATCATCATGCCAAAAGCCTTAAGTGTTTTGGCTCTACATGGGCTTCTGAATCTCTCTTGGTTTATTTTTTACGCATGTTTGGTTCAATTAAGTTCTTTGCATTTGAATCTTTTGTCTTGTTTGACTTATCTGATTCTTAGTTCATACCATCTTTTAAATTCGACTATTGTTGAAACCATAATTTCTTAAAAGGTTTCCTCACTTGTTACTATGAGACCTTTACTCGTTTTTGACTCTCTTACCTATTACTATGTTCTTCTTTACTATTGATTCTATGTGACTACTTGACCTACTTAATTACTGTGCTTCGAATGATTTTCTTTTACTGCTGAATCCTAGCATACCCTAACTGCTACTATATGTTTGTGTTGCTTCTTTTTGTCAACATGTTTAACCATGCATGCCTGTTAATTCCTTGCTATTTATATGTTGAGGTGCAGAATCATTATCTTTTCTTGATGTATTCTGACCCCTCAATGCTGTGACTGATTGCAAAAGGTTTTCTTATGAACCCCATTTTATTCGTTTGTTTAAATTAAGTAATTCCCTTCCTTTAATTACTGTGATGTTTTACCTTGAATATTTTCCCAAAATTAAGCATATTATTGTACTTAGATTCAGTCATGTACTTTATAATTTTATTCCCCCCCCCTATATGGAAATAATCAATCTATCCTTAAACTGATTTCTTTCCTTAATTAAATCTTTTAGTATCGGTTAAGCAGTGATTTCGTAATTAAAGGGAATCACTTGTGTTAATTGATTTTGATTGTGATTATTTCCATGTTTGTGTTAAGACTTTACTTATTACCTTATTCTTTACTCGTTTTCAAAACTATAAATACCATACTCATTTCATTCATGTGTGTACGACTTATTCATCGGCTCACGGAGATTTATATCAGGGATATCGTCCGTTTGCATGGTATTCAAGTTTCTATCATTTCAGACAGATGTACTTAGTTTGCATCATAGTTTTGGAGAACCGTGCTGTAGGAGTTAGGCACTCGAGTGGAGTTGAGCACAGCATTTCACCCCCAGACAGAAGGACAGTCCGAGCGCACCATGCAAATTCTTGAGGATATGCTCTGTGTGTTAGTGATTAAGTTTGGAGTGTCTTGGGATCATTTATTGCCATTGGCGGAGTTTACTTATAACAACAGTTATCAGTCCAGCATTCAGAAGGCGCCGTGTGAGTCATTATATGGTAGGAGGTGTATATCTCCGGTGGGTTGGTTTGAGGCGGGTGAGGCCAGGCTATTGGGCACAGAGATAGTCCAGGATGCATTAAAGAAGGTTAAGGTGATTCAGGATAGACTCGGTACAGCCTAGTCTAGATAGAAGAGCTACACGGACATGAAGGTCCGTGATGTTTCATATATGGTTGGTGAGCAGGTTCTGCTTCGTGTTTCACCTATGAAGGGCGTCATAAGGTTTGGGAAGAAAGGAAAGCAGAGTCTGAGGTTTATTGGCCCTTTTGGGATCTTGAGGCGAGTTGGGAAGGTGGCTTATGAGCTTGCGTTACCTCCCAGCCTGGCCGGAGTTCATCCAGTATTTCATGTGTCGATGCTCCGGAGGTATCACGGTGATCCATCGCACGTGTTGGATTTCAGTTCAGTACAGTTGGACAAAGATCTATCTTATGTTGAGGAACCAGTGGCTATATTGGACAGGCAGGTCAGAATGTTAAGGTCAAAGAACATCGCTTCAGTAAAGGTTCAGTGGCGGGGTCAGCCGGCCGAGGAGGCGACTTGGGAGACCGATCAAGTTATGCGCAGCTAGTACCCTCATCTCTTCACTACTTCAAGTATGGTATCTATACTCGTTCGAGGAAGAACGAATGTTTAAGTGTAGGAGGATGTAACGACTCGGCCAGTAGTTTTTTGAATTTATGCCCTGATCCTCCACTAACTACTTTCCTAAGTTCATTTCTGTTATTTTGTTTTGCCGGTACGTTCGGTGTTAGGATTCGGACTGTTTTGGGACACTTAGTCCCTCAATGAGAGTTTAAGAGTTGAAAAATGGACCGTAATCGAAGAAGTGTGAAGATGCCCTCAGAATGGAAAATCGATAGTTCCTTTACCTCTTTTAGGTAATTTCGGGGTTGGGAGCGTGTCCGGAATGCATTTTGGAGGTCTATAGCTCATTTAGGCTAGAGATGTCGTAGTTTGAATTTTTGAAGTTTTCGGTCCGATAGTGAATTCTTTATCCGAGGGTCAGAATGGAATTCATGAAGTTGCAGTAGCTGCGTCATTTCAATTGGGATGTGTGTGCAAAATTCCAGGTCATTCGAACGTGTTTTGTTTAAGTTTTTGATAGAAAGCGTATTAGGAAGAAATTTGAAGTTCTTAGGCTTGAATCATTGATTAAATCGGGTTTCCGGTGTTGTTTTAGGTGTTTTAAGGATTGGTACATGTTCGAATAAGGTATTAGGTGGTATTGGTGTTTTTGGTTGAGGTCCCGGGGGCCTCAGGATGATTTCGGGTGGTTAACAGAGAAAAATTTTAAGTGTTGCAGCAGCTGGTATTTTCTCTTATGGTATTTTCGCTTCTGTGGCTTGGGAACTGCAGAAGCGGTTTCCTCATAGCAAAATCAAGTTTAGCATCTTCTCAGGAACCGCAAAAGCAGTCCCTATTTCGCATAAGCGGGACCGCAGAAGTGGAGTGTGTATTGCAGAAGCGAAGTCTGGTCCTTTAAGTGAAAACCGCAGAAGCGGCTCGTGGTCCGCAGAAGCGGTACCTTGTCCACAGAAGCAGAAATTCCTGTTCCAATATAGAAAAATTCGAGTGTTTGGTTTCATAAGTTTGAATAATCGAATTTAGCTCGGGGAGGGGCGATTTTTAGTGGGTTTTGAAGAGAAGACCATTGGGTAATATTTCCTTGATCCCTCCTAGCTATATTTCATCATTTTGTAGTTAAATCCATCATTAAAATTCGAATTTGGGATCAAAATTTTGACGAAATTGGGTAAAACTTCTTAGACCAAATTATTGGGTTTGGAGTTAGCATTTCACCTCCGATTTGGGGGATTTTTATATGTTTAGACTCGTGAGGGTTCAGGAAATGTGAAAACTATACGATTCCGAGATGTTGGCTTGAGGGGCGTTTTGGTCATTTTACCTATTTTTGCGCCCTAGCTTTAAATTTAACAGTGGAATCAGTTGTTTGCACGACTTGTAGATGAATTGAATAGATTTAGGCCATTTGGAGTCGGACACTCGTGGCAAAGGCGTGGTTCCTACTTGATTATTGAGCCGGTTCGAGGTAAGTGACTTGTCTAACCTTGTGTGGGGGACCTTTCCCCTTAGGATATGATATGTGGTAATTGAGTGCCTTGTACGTGAGGTGACGATCGCGTACTTAAGCCAATTGTTTAAAATTTGGTTTTTACTTAAGATATTGAGATTGAGTTTCTTTCATATTTGCTTTATTCTACTTGCAAATTTTAACTTGTGCTAGATTAGAAAAGCATGTTGAGTTGATTTGACTTGCCTAATTGCTTAAGTTGCCTTGACTGTACTACGTGAAGCATGCTAGGCCATTACTACTTGTTGCTTGTCTTTTGTACTTCACTTCTGTGTATCTTTTGGTTGTGACTGCACAATTATATTGGGACTACGGATGTGGGATTTCGCTAGCTCTCCCTTGTTTGTTTACTTTGGGACTATGGATTCGATTCTTGGTAGATCCCCCTGCACTTTTACTTTGGGACTGCGGGTTAGATTCCCGATAGATCCCCCTGCACATTGATGGTTGGACTACGGGACGGTATCCAGGGATATCCTTCTATTTGGTACATGAGTTGGACTACGGGACGGTACCCCGGGAGATCCACTGGACAGTTGAGAAAAGGGTAACAGAACGGTATCCTGGGAGACCCTCATTGTTATCATTGATATTGAGCTGTATTTACTCGGTGTTTACTCTTTTCCTTGTAGTTGTTATTGCCTTATTGACCTGCCTTATCTCACTATTGTACTCATTGTTTATGTCGGATTTTATACTGTTAATTATTGTTATTATTATATTTTGTCTCAGTAGGGCCCTGACCTTCCTCGTCACGACACGACCGAGGTTAGGCTTGGCACTTACTGAGTACCGCTACGGTGTACTCATGCCCCTTCTGCGCCATTCTTTTTTCAAGTGCAGCTCGAGGTTCTTCCACCCGGGCGTACTATTATCGAGGCGGAGAGGTCTAGCGGAGACTTCGAGGTATATCTTCCGCGTACGCAGACCAGGAGTCTCTACTCTATTCCGATTTTAGTAGTTATGTTATCTTTTCTTTCAGTTGTTTAGATATTCTGGAGTTAGAATAGTGTTTTACGTTTCTACTAGCCTGTGTTTTCCCGTGAGTTTCCGGGTTTTGGGATTGAGTTGTAGACTTCTGCATTTCTTTTGAGTTCTAAAGGTCGAGCGGCCTTGTGCAGCTATTATTTTACATAGGTTCAGTTTTAATTAATTATTCCCGTGAATTATATTGAATTTCCGAATTGCTAGGCTTACCTAGTTATAGGAACTAGGTGCCATCACGACATGTTCATGGAGGGTGAACTGGGGTCGCGACAGCTTAACATTAAAAGCCATGACCCTGTCTAGTTGTTACTCTATTCTATGAAGCCTCTAATGAAATACTGAAAACACTGACTGTCTGAAAATACTGAAGATTTTAAGGTAATGATAATGCCCCGTAAAAACTGGGGATCACCAAACAGCTGGTACGAGAATCTTAGCGCTCTAAATCATCAACCTGTAAATCATTACATGCATTGTGAGATGCAGGCCCCGGATAAAAGGGACGTCAGTATATTTGAATTGTACTGATATGTAAAGCAACTGAAAGGAAGAATTATAAATGCTGAAATTGAAACTAAGCTGATAACTGAAATGATAACTATTCAAACTGAAACTGAAGTGAGAACTGGTAACTGAACTGATATCTGAAACGATAACCGATAACTAAACTTATAACTGAAATGATAACTTATAACTGATAATTGAACTGAATAAAGGAAGTAAGTATATGAATACTCCCTCTTCTGAATGATGAACAACCTGTTTATCTGATTATTAAACTGCGATCTCAAGCCCAATATATATATGTGCACAACTGCGGCCTCAGGCCCAAGTATTCGTATACATAACTACGACCTCCGGTCTAAAATGCATAATGCATAAACTATGGCCCCAGGCCCAAAGATGCATAAAGCATAAACTGTGGCCTCAGGACTAAAGATGCATAAAGCATAAAGTGCAGCCTCAGGCCCAAATATGCATAAATCATTAACTGCGGTCTCAGGCCTAAAGATGCATAAAGCATAAACTGCGGTCTCAGGCCCAAATATAGGTGTTCAACATTCTGGAACTGAGAATCGTACAACAATACATGATAGTGAAATACTGAGTTACACTGAGTTACATAATACTGGAATACTGGATCACATTGAGTTACATAACACTGGAATACATAATAGGTCTAGACTGAGACATGTATTCTTGAACTGATTGTGAACATTGAAACTTTAATTGTTTATAGCATACTGATTAATATATACTAAGACTCGGAGGCATCAAACCCAAGTCTATATTGAATACGCATTGATTTCACAATGTTCAGAATGAAAGTGGTGAACGAGTTATGAATGTAGAGAATATAAGTTCTGCAACTAGTCAATGAACTAGGCTAAACTCTATTTCTGAGGTGATTAGTAACGTCGTAAAAGAAACATAGTGTTGGGTGAATCAATAAAATTCTCAAACATACAGAGTTAGTCTCACAAACCTTAACTTCCTGCTCTCGAGCGTAATACGACATTCACCAACGCTTTCAATTTTCATCTATATCAATACAAGTCAAAGGGATTCTATATTAGCAATAATTCTCATGTTTTGGTCACTTAAGCATTTCCTCAAACACTTAGGGAAATAACGCTTCATAGTCCTTATTAATGGTCTCTCTATACCCAATAACACATTATGTTGCTCTTAGATAAATTCAAAAGTCTCAAATGGTTATAATCAACATCATTCTTTATCACCTATAAGGTAAACAACACCCTTAACCAATAGTCAACAATCAACACCCTAAACCGATAACCGTTCATGCTTTTCTATCAAACCCATCAAATCATATCTCTTGATTTAGAGTCTATAATCATTAATCCAATGGTAGAATCAATTAGAAGGTGAAGATATTACCTTTTTAAAGTTCAAACCCTTTGAATTCGAGTTCAACGCTTCTGTCTCTCAACAATGATTTTCCAATCGAATATCTAAGGATATGGAGGGTTTACCCATGTTAATAAGATGTTGGGAAAATGAAATTAACTCTGAATCACCATTAGAACTTACGTTGGGTGGGGGAAGGACCCTTAAGTAGTTAGAACTTTTTAGAGTTCCCCTTTCTAGAGCAATTTTTTATGTTTTGGGGATGTGGGGGAAGAAATATGGCTTTATACCGACCCCCTATGAGTGCGCCCGCGGACCTAGAGACCTGCCCGCGCTAACCAACAGTAACACTGCCTCAAAATTAGCGCACTACCGGGAGCACATATTGATCTATAAAATGCGCATAACCTTTTGCACAAAGATACATTTGGGCTCCATAATATATCGTTGGAAAGATATCCAACAGCTTTCATGCTTTGAGATTTCCCGAATTACTTACATATTTTAACTAAACCCTACTGGAATATGGACCTTCTGCAAGCTTAGTCGATTTTGTCGAATCTTATGCACCTCACTTTCCATATTGATTTTGAAACAGCTATTTTACCCATAATCATCCTGATGGGACTTCACATGTCCAAAATATAATCGTACTACTCTTTTAACACATTCATACCTATGTCGAATTTACGGGGTATTACATTATCTCCCCCTGGGATCATTCGTCCTCGAATGATTGTCCTAACTGTAACTTCTGCTAACTCTGGACCTTAAATAGTTCTGATGGAAACATGAACTTTCATTAACACTTGTATACTAAACTGAACGAATACATGATTACTGAATTGTTGCGGTACTGAACTGAATGACTACTACATTGACTGAATATTGGTCTGCGATGGATACGTCAATACTGAACTAACATGGATATATAAATATTTAACTCGCACAAATATTTGAGTAATCTGAGTACAAAGATGGCATGAATGTCTAAGCATTGAACTAACATGAGTAGCTGAGTATTGAGCTTAGGCTGACATTAGTATCTGGGTACTAAACTAACATGAGTATTTGAGTACTGAACTGACATGAGTATCCGAGTGTTGAACTGACATGAGTATCTGAGTACTAGAAACTTGAATGTTATAACATGACACGTGAAATACTGGTTGTACCACCACTAATTATGGTGGCAACTCCAACTCATAAGTTAATTGACCGATCCTTTGTAAGAATCAATATGTCCCAATATAGCAGGGACTATGATTCCCCTTCTTCCCAAATCTCATAACACTTTCCATAAGTGAAAATTTCAGAAACACCCAATCATCAACTTGAAATCCTAGGTCTCTATGTCGCTTGCTCGATTAGGACTTTTGGTGGCTCTGAGATTTCTTCAAATGCTCTTGAACCAACTTAACTTTCTCTATAGTATGATAGGCCCAATTTGGTCCCAACAACTCCTCTTTACCAACTTTCAACCAACCAATTGACAATCTATAACTTCGCTCATACAGAGTCTCTTACAGTGTTATCTTGATACTAGAATGGTAGGTGTTATTATTAGCAAGGTTAATGAGAGGTATGTGATCATCCCAATTACTTTTAACATCAAGGACATATGCTCAACTGTTTGAATAATGTGCTCTGCCTAGCCATCATTTAGAGGATGAAAACTTGTGCCTAATCCTTTTTGAAAGAACTTCTAAAAGTTCATGTTAAACTGAGCACCATAGTCCCAAATGACGGACCACGGAGTGTGCAATTAGACGATTTCTTTAATTTATAACTTGGTATAATCTTCTGTTGTATATGTAGTCTTTATTAGCAAGAAATGTGCTGAATTGGTAAGTCGATTTACAATCATCCAATCAAAGCATGTTTTTAAAATGAGAATGATAATCCGGTTATTAATTTCATATTTAGCAGCTCCACTCAAAATATGCGTATTATGTGATAAAAACTAGGCTTTCTACTGCTCGACTTTTATTTACTGACAATTCAGACAATTGACCGCAAGTCTACGATGTTCCTTTACATGTCATTCAACCAATCAATCTCCTCGCTCATGATGCATATTCGGGGACCCTGGATGATAAGAATACCAAGAATTATAGGCTTCTAACATGATCTTCCCCTTTTAAGTCCCTCTATGTTTGGAACACACAATCTGTCTTGGTACCTCAAAGTTCCATCATCTCCCCCTTATTCAAACGCCATCGTTTTATACTTGTGAATCTCCTCTTCAACTGAAACACTTAGGGATCATCAAATTGTTTCTCCTTCTCTTTATCTACTAATGGGGAACACATCCACTTCTAGACAATAACTCCGTCATCTTCGTAGTTTGAAGTCGAACTCCTATATTGGTTGGCAAACTTCTTTCACCAGAGTTCTCTTATCTACCTCTATCATGTGTTATACTTCTCACACTCTATCTTCTTAAGCACTTCCTGAAAACAATTATAGCATTATCATAACCTACGTCATTGACATGTATGCTAAATTTTAGAGTCCCGTGCAATGGCACTACCCTCATAACACATAAATAGGCATAATTTGACATCTTTTCTGTGATCACTTTATCATCAATGACTAAGCTCGGTGATCATTCTAATCACTTTGTGTTTCTTACATATGCTAGACATAATCCTTGTGGTAATTATATAATTTATCCTCATTACCGAACTTATTTTCGTTTTCATATCCCATGCTAACTATTCAAGTTTCAAATCTCCATCTAGACTTACTAAAAATACATCAACCCTTAGACCAAGGTCTTATACTTGCGAATCCTTCTCTTTTGTTGGGATCCGATAAACATTTCTTATCTTCTACAATTCCTTTCACTTTACATCATTAACGACTCATCTTCCAACTCATATCTGAACTAAAAAAACTAAATTTTTCACGTAACGAAAAGCTAATGTATTCACAACTATCGTACACAATCTTAATAATTTAACTCTACTCACACTATCAGTCTTGGAGAAACCATATTTTGATAATACCTAAAGGCTATTCTTCTATAATTGGCTCTCTTACTGCCTAGCTGATGTTTTTCCACTATCGTTGTACTTCAAGTTTAACATAAACACTTTGGGTTCTAACACGTGTTTGGTATTTCAAGCTGTCATGCAATCACTAGAGTTATCCTGGCTATGTAAATCAAATTGTACCTCTACTAGCTCTACTGGAATTGCTAATCTATTATATCTACTCAAAACTTAATTAATATCCTTTTACTAACCACATGCTAGCATCATATTATCTTCTCCTGCTTTGAATAACTAAAGTGAAGCATAAGGTTACTCCTAACTTCCCTCATCATATGACTATATTCTTTTGCCGCACATTATCATTCTTTTTGAACTATGTACATGGATTACACTTAGGGAAATTTCATCTGTCTTAAATAAAATTGGAATATCTAACCCCCAAACTTTCTATATAATACAAAATCATATCATACTATAAACATCCGCGATAATCACTTAGTCTCATAACCTAACGGGGAACTACCATATCTTTTATCTTACATCAATAGCTGCTTCTTATAGTTGCTTACTAGCGTGGTACTTCAAGTTCTGATTTGAATAAATCTAAACAACTTATAATCATTCACTCAAATTCAATGTTGGCTGCTCTTGGTTCTCATTTCATACATCATATCTTATAGTCATTTGCATGAGTTGTATGAAATCACATCTTTCGTAGTAATAAACGTTTCACTCCTATGTATTTTATCCTTAGGCTCTATTCTGTCTAAAACTATAGTGACCAATGTTAGGGTCTGACATCTGAACTGTCATCATCCAATTTATGGCCCCGTCTCCAAAAATTAAATGAAGTTGTTCTAGGAGGTAGAACATATGCAAACATAGTACCATGTACAAACTTATCCTTCAAAGTATACCATCATCTCATAAATCACTTCCTGTTATATCCGGCAAGTCTTGATCTTAATCTAGACCTAAAATATGTGAAGGTTTTGCTCTAATCACTGTTACTTGCATTTTCTTTTAGTACCCATAGGCATCACTGTGTACTCACAAGTCACCAAAATTTTGATACACTGAAAATTGGAGATCTAGTAAACATATAACCGAATACTGGCATACTGAATAACCATAAGCTTGCTAACTCAAAGACTGTATAACTGGTAAC
Organism: Nicotiana glauca; assembly: GCA_026770625.1. Taxonomy (NCBI): domain Eukaryota; kingdom Viridiplantae; phylum Streptophyta; class Magnoliopsida; order Solanales; family Solanaceae; genus Nicotiana; species Nicotiana glauca. Next base: position 19,696 of record MU747233.1, on the reverse strand, counting down.
TGAGGTAAACTGGTAACCAAAAGATATGATAACTGCTTTTATAGTTTCTTATAAGGTTATGCTTCAATCTGTACTACTATCCATTGCATCCTACTTTTAACGTCTGCTCAAGTCTTATATTTACCAATCTATACTCCATAATTATACCTCAATTGGCAATTATCCTCTCTAGGACTTTAGGTTTCTCTTGTACGTCGCTTGGGCAACCAATACTTTTCAAATTCGATAGGAAGAGAAAGTTAACTATTTATCTAAGCTTCATGGCACAATCTAAAGTAGAAAGAAATGAGAAAACCCTGCATGTCTTGGTATTTTAACCGTTTATATGAGTGTCCGGCACACACATATAAAAGAAACTCCACTAGACATGACTTCATGGACTCCCTATGACTCTTGAACCTAGTGCTCTGATGCCAAGATTTGTCATCCCCCGAACCTGGGCGTGGACATAACACGACACTCGGTGCCTGACTACATGTGACCGAGCGAACCAACTAGTTGGCTGAATCAACTTGTGATATCATAATATACTAAATGTGAAAGATAAACTAATACATGCTGGTATACTGAAAGGCTGGATTATATAAATCCAAGTGCGGAAATATTATTATAATTCTGAAACATATATGTGGCCAATAGTTCTAAACATGAAAAGTCGTGACCTTGTCTAGCTGTTACTCTAGTCTATAAAGCCTCTAATGAAATATTGAAAACATTGACTGTCTGAAAATACTGAAGACTGTAAGGTAATGATAATGCCCCGAATGAACTAGGGATCACCAAATAGCTAGTATGAGAATCCTAGTGCTCTGAATCATCAACCTATAAATCATTACCTGTATTGTAGATGTAGGCCCCGAGCAAAAGGGACGTCAGTACAGTTGAATTGTACTGATATGTAAAGGAACTGAAAGAAAGAATTATAAATGTTAAAACATAAACTAAGCTGATAACTGAAATGATAACTATTGAAACTGAAACTGGTAACTTAACTGACAACTGAAAAGATAACTGATAACTTATAACTGAACTGATAACGGAAAAGATAACTTATAAATGATAACTGAACTGAATATAGAAAGTAAGTATATGAATACTCCCTCTTCTGAATGATTAACAACCCGTTTATCTAAATATTAAACTACGGCCTCAGGCCCCATATATATGGGTGCACAACTGCATCCTCGGGCCTAAGTATATGTATACATAACTGTGACCTCAGGGCCACAATGCATAAAGCATAAACTGCAGCCTCAGGCCCAAAGATGCATAAAGCATAAATTGTGGCCTCAAGCCCAAAGATACATAAAGCATAAATTGCAGCCTCGGGCCAAAAGATGCATAAAGCATAAACTATGGCCCCAGGCCCAAATACTGGTGTTCAACATTCAGGAACTGAGAATCATACTTCAATACATGATAGTGAAATACTGAGTTACACTAATTTACATGATACTGGAATACTGGATCACACTGAGTTGCATAATACTAGAATACAGAATAGGACTAGACTGAGACATGTATTCTTGAATCTATTATGAACACTAAAACTTCAACGATTTATAGCATACTGAGTTATGTATAATAAGACTCGGGGGCATCAAACCTAACTCTATATTGAATACGCATTGAGCTCACAATGTTCAGAATGAAAGTGGTGAACAAGTTATGAAGCTAGAGAATAGAAGTTCTACAACTATTCAACGAATTAGGCTAAACTCTATATCTGAGGCGATTAGTAACGTCGTAAAAGAAACATAATGTAGGGAGAATCAATAAAATTCCCAAACATACAGATTTAGCCTCATATACCTTAACTTACTGCTCTTGAGCGTATTACGACATTCACCAACCCTTTCAACTTTCATCTATATCAATACAAGTCAAAGGAATTCCATATTAGCAATAATTCTCATTTTTTGGTCACTTGAGAATTTTCTCAAATACTTGGTGACATAGAGCTTCATAGTACATATTAATGGTCTCTCTACACCCAATAACCCATTATGTTGCTCCTAGATAAATTCAAAAGTCTCAAATGGTTATAATCAACATCATTTTTTATAACCTATAAGGTAAACAACACCCTTAACCAATAATCAACAATCAACACCCCAAACATATAACCGTTCATGTTTTACAATCAAACCCATCAAATCATATCTCAAGATTTAGAGTCTATAATCATTAATCCAATGGTAGAATCAATTAGAGGGTGAAGACATTACTTTTTCGAAGTTCAAACCCTTTGAATTCGAGTTCTAGGCTTCCGTCTCTCAACAATGATATTCCATTCGTATATCTAACAATATAGAGGGTTTACCCATGTCAATAGGATGTTGTAAAAATGAAATTAACTTAGAATCACCATTAGAACTTACCTTGGGTGGGGAAGGACCCTTAAGGAGTTCGCATTTTTAGAGTTCCCCTTTCTAGAGCAAGTTTTTATATTTTGGGGATGTGGGGGATGAAATATGGCTTTAAAACGACCACACACGAGCGCGCCCGCAAACCTGGAGACCTGCCCTCACTAAACGGCAGTAACACTACCTCAAAATTAGTGCGGTCGCGCTATGGGCGCGCTACGGGTGCATATATCGCATACTATTCTGTAAAATGTGCATAACGTGTCGCACAGAGATCCGTTAGGACTCCATAATATATATTTGGAAAGATATTTCAAAGGCCTACAATGTTCATGCTTTTAGTTTTTCTGAATTCCTTAAAAATGTTCATTAAAACCTGCTAGAAGATGGACCTTCTGCAAACTTAGTTGATTTTGTCGAATCTTATGCACCTCACTTTCCATCTTGAATTTGAAACAATTATTTTACCCATAATCATCCCGATGGGACTTCACATGTCCAAAGTATAACCTTACTACTCCTTTAACACACTCATACCTATATCGAATTTACGAGGTGTTACAACTTCCCGATATGTGTATTCTGTCAGTCACTTGTCATGTACTTGGTACCTTATAAATCCTTAACCCCCATATCCCCTATATGTGTTTGTGTTCCTTCGGATGGTTTGTGTCCATGCCAGCATTAGCTATTGCTGTCCATGACCAAACTAGACCCCGGTTGGGGTCATGCAATGTATCCCCACAATCCCTTGCCCCTTTGAATGACTAATGATTCTGTGTAGTTTGAGTTTCACTACTACAACTGTTTTCAAATCACCCTTTACCACTTACTATTTCCAATCAAGTTTTAATAAATCTCCTTCAAGCTATGTTTTGCACTTCCACTATACACTTAGAATCTAGGTTCTACCCCTCTTGTGTGAGCCTTGCCTTGGGACCCTTGGGTGGCCTCTGATCTTGGACACATAGGGTTGGCCCTTCCACATAACACTCATTCCATTTGGTTATATAAATCTGGGCATAAGCACTGCCCGGGATCCCCTAATATCCTTAGGGAACTTTGACACACCCAAGTATGAGAAATGCTTTGAAACATTATCATTGAAGTAATTAATTACATAACTCAGATAGGAAGTCAAGATCAGGCTTCCTTTGGTTGTAATTTCCTATTTCTGCACTTAATAATTTTGGGTTGTAATAATTTGTAAAGAATATCGATGAGTTTAGTGAAAACGGGGAGGTAGTTGGGCAGATAACATGCCTATAGGGTCTACTTTCTTCAAATATGGTATGTTAGATAACATGCCTATAAGATCAGCTCTTGTTTAAAATAAAATTTACATGCTTCACTTTCACTATTAGAAATCATGTCTATAGGATATAAATGGATTCAATAATAGATAACATGCCTATAGGGTTAAAAATCAGCTTTACAATCAGATATCATGGCTATAGGATATTAAGTAATTGAAGCTCAATTTTTGTGACAGCATGTATCCAGACTCGTTTCCCTTAGAGATCATGCTTATAAGTCCATATTTAGTTTTTTTTAATACTTAGATACCATTCCTATAGGATCAAAATATCTATAATCTAAATCATGCCTATAGAACTTAAAAACAGTTTAGTTGGAGAAGCCGTCTAGATCATGTCGTTATTCTGAATTGGGATAGTTAATTAATCTGTCAATTATGTAATAAGTTTCTCAAATACTGCCTTGACTTAATACCGTTAGAAAGCACGCCAATAGGATCTCAAGTCATCTGTTTAAAATTAATCAATGCTCCACTATGTTTCTTAATCAATATAGATATCATACTCATAGGATATCAATATTACGCACAGGCAAGCCTTAGGTAATAATAAACACTGAACTACCTTTGTTAATTATTAATTGCTACAACCAAAAGGCAGACCAGATTCGAACTTCTTATCTGAGTTATATAATGAATCTGGTTCTGACTCATATTCCCTACTTTAGGATTTTTAAAATTTAGATCTTAACTGTGTTTAAGTCATGTTGTTTATATGCATTATTTGCAGAGGTATACATGAGCCTTTTAATTGTTTATATGTTTCCCCTCTAAATGCAGTTCTACTTGTTTTGTATGTCGCCTTGGTATTTTAACTTTAAACCTAAGAGTTAGGTTAGAACCTTCATCTTATAGGAATAGTAGTCCTAAATTCCTCCAGGACTTATAGGAATAGGACGGTTAACAAGATAAAATAGAGGTCGAGAACATTCCTCGCTTTAATATCTTTTATGGGGTGGGAAGGGTAGATATGGATGCGATGAACGATGCGCTAATACCACATGTAGCCCTTCTTTTGAGGAGTGATTACCGGGTATAGCATTGATGTGATCCATAATATAAATAAACTTGGGACCTTTTTACACTCACAAGCATGCTTAGATTATAACTCTTCTTCGAACCTTGCTTTTATTGTTTTTCAAGCCCTTACCCTATCTCTTGTTATCCAGCATAGTTGTAATTGATCCCCATAGGTGCCCAAATGCACCTTAAAATCAATAGGTGGCAACCCTTGCAAAACCCTTTCCCAAAAGGAAAGAGTTGTCCCAACCAAATGTCATAAACTCGAATTCGCAAGAAAAAGGGGGAGCAACATTGGGAATCCTCGGTTCATATCGTAATTTATATACCGAGCCTATTATGGATGAGCACATATGAATGATCCTAGAATAGCCGAGATATAGAGTCTATTATGGTCGGGCGTCTATGAGCGAGTCTACTACTGCAAAGCAATTTTATGTATCGAGCCTTATAGGTCCGGACATCTATTTACTTACTATATTGAGAGAGTATAGTCAAAATCAACATGTAAGCTTATCTTCAGATCTTCTTGGACTCCTAGTTACTTTCACTTGTTATATTATCAGTTCATCTTCACCTTTCAGTTATTATGTTGACATACATACTCAATATATTATTTTGCACTATCGCCTCTCTTGCTGGGGACATTGCATTTCATGCCTGCATGTCTAGATATGTAGCTAGATAGACCTTCCCAGTTGGCAGACTCAAACATAAGGTCAATTGGTAAGCTCCACTTCCTTAGAGTCACCAGGTCTAGACCATAGAGTCCATTTTGTATATACATGTTTTATAGGTAGGCCGAGCCCTCTCCCGACCATGATTAAATTCTACTTTCTCTAGAGGCTTGTAGACGAGTCCTATATA
>MU747227.1:54815-65132 GCA_026770625.1 Nicotiana glauca | reverse complement strand
GCATTTCGCACTTCGTAATGCATTAATCGAGCATTTATGGGAGAATAGAGGCGAAAGTTAAATATTTATGTGGTACTTAAATTAAATTTGACTATGATGTAATATTTATTTAATTATCTTTTATTAATGATTTCACTTTTAGTTGATTTATCCTTTAAAATAATTTTATAATAAATGATTATATAAGTGGTGAATGTGAATTATATATAATGAATATGAAAAAAAAAAAAAAAGATAATATTAGTTTGAAGAAAATAAAAATAAAAATTAAATAGAAGATAATAATATAATATAGAAGAGAGAGAAGATTTGTTGTAAAAAATGATGTAATGGTTGGATTAAATTTGGTGTTACATCATTTTGGTGTGAAATTTGGTATAAGAAATGGAGCTAGCCTTGGAGATGGCCTAAGCTATTTTCGTTCCAAACACGTAGGGGCATTCAAGAAAACAGAAAAATCAAAGCAAATCAAATTGACGAAAAACTTGATATATCTTTTGATTTGATGTTCATTTTTTAAAAAATTAGTGATGCTGGGAGACCTCAAAGACCTCGATTGGTTAATTTACCTTAGAGATCATAGAAAATAGCCCTTACTGAGAAAAATAAATAGCCTTTATAGAACGAAAATCAATAAGCTACATATTGAAGTTACTGAGTCCATAGTCTTTTAGCTACATCAATAGCCTAAAAAAATCAATTTTCTTCATTTGGTTGAATATTCCCTTCAAGATGGCTCTGAATCCTAGTTTGGAGGGCATACGCCTTAGAAATATAGAATGCAACAAGTTTCCATAATTCTATAATTGTCTTTTAAGAAATTAAGATAGAAATAACTTCTTACAGTTTGTTGGATTACTGTATTTATCTATAGAAATATAGTTAGTCACGGAAAATGGACAGTACCTTTGACAGGAGCAGGATCGAAATTTTCTTTTTCAAACAGAAAATAGTACGTTTAATATGCAAAATTTTCTTAAATTTAGCTCAGTTTACAATTCGCACATTTAAACTTACTTAATTAGGTGACAAATTTGTCATATTCTCCTACCTATTGTTGATCTTAATTGCTTCAAATTTGATTTTCTTGATTACGCCGGAACTTACAGAAGAATTTACAAATAAAAAGAAAGCATATTGAAATTACACTGAAAAAGAGTTTAATACACCTCTTAAGAGTGATGTGGGATAGCTTTAATTTTAAAAGTATTTGTTTAAACCAGCCTTGATCTTTTTTCTAATTATCTCTTTTCTATGATCTGGAGATTTTTCCAGCTATTTCCTGTTGGATCACACTCAATACTTACAGTAAACCCTTATTTACAACTTATTTACAACTTTCATACATTATTTATACATAGCTAAATACAACTATAATATCTATGATGACCCGAAAGGTCATTAGTGTTTTAGAACTCAATTCTGCGCTTTTAAGCCTTAAAAATCTCATTTCTATCCTCCTCGATTTGCGCGCATAGTCCGAGCGTGTTCCCGGAAAGCTTTTATGTTAAAAGTTGATGAAAATAAGAAATCTTGCCTAAAACTTCATTTGAGTTGACTTCGGTCAATATTTTTGGTAAACAGACCCAGATTCGTGATTTGATGATCCCGATGGGTCTGTATCGTGATTTGGGACTTGGATGTATGCTCGGAATCGAAATTGGAAGTTCCTAGCCCGAGATATCGGACTTTGTCAAAATTTAAAAGTTAAAGCCTTAATAAAATGGAGTTGTTTGACAAATGTTTGACTTTTTGGATATCGAGTCCGTATCTTGGTTTCGGAACCTGGTATAGGTCCAATACCTTATTTATGACTTGTCTGTGAAATTTGATGAGAAACAGAGTTGGTTTGAAGTGATTCGGATGTCCGGTTGAGAAATTAGAAGTTTTAAAATTTTCTTGAAAATTTCATTTGATTTGGTGCTAAATTCGTAGTTCTAGGTATTATTTTGGCTATTTGATCGGACGAGCAAGTTCATTATATGTTTTAAGATTTGTGTACATATTTGGTTTGGAGCCCCGAAGGCTCGGGTGAGTTTTGGATAGGCTACAAAGTGAAAATTGGACTTAGGCAATGCTGGTATCTTCAATTTCTGGGAATTGGCCTCTAATCTCACATTTGCGGGATCAGAGTTCGCATTTGCAAGCTACTTATCGCAAATGCGAAGAGTAGCTGGGCCAAGCAGTCCTCGCATTTGCGAGAAAATCTACGCATTTGCAAAGTAGGTCTGGGAGGGGCAGTTTTCGCAATTGCAATCCTGGGGTCGCAATTGTGGGCAGCTTAGTTCCCATTTGCGAAGATAGCAGAAATGTGAGAATCTTCGCAAATGCGATGGATTTCTTGCATTTGCGGGCGAACGCATTTGCGACATCTGCAGCTGGTAAAAGTGAATTACACGGGATTTTTCTCCCATTCTTCAAATTTTTAAAACCTAAAACACAAGATTTCCAAGGAGCTTTTCTTCCCCAAATCATAGGTAAGTGATTTTAAACTAGTTTATTTTAATCTTTCACTTCATTTTACAAGATTTCAACCTAGAATCTAAGGTTTTCACGGTGGATTGGGAATTATTGGGTAGAAACTAGAAATTTTGAAAATTGGGGATATAGACCTCAAACTGAGGTCGGATTCCAAAACTAATTATATATATATGGACTCGGGGGTGAATGGGTAAACGAATTTTAGTTCGAATTTTGAGTTTGGACCAAGCGAGCCCGGGTGTTGACTTTTTCAATAATGGCCTAAATTGAATTATTTATATTGTGGTTGATCCCGAAGCTTATTTTGAATCATTTGGTTGGTAATTTGCTAGATATTGTAGGTTCGGAGACTAGTTTGAAAGGCAAAGCCGTGGTTGAGCTTTGAGTGGTATTTGGAGCGAGGTAAGTGTTGTGTCTAACCTTGACTTGAGGGATTTAGAAACCCTCCGACTATTTACTATATGATTCTCATGTGAGTGGCGTATACGCGAGGTAACGAGTGCTTATACGTCGACAAATTATCTGATTTCCCTGATTTACCCTTTTTCCTTAATTGTTTCCCTTCATGTCTTAACTGTTATATGCTCTACATGCTTTCCATGCTTAACCGCTACCTGTTGATCAATGTCTTCTCCTATTAATGGTGTTAGCTCTTTTCATAATTTCACGAATCCTTGCTATTTACTTAACTTGACATGTTTGCACCTTATACTTGTAAATTACTGGATTGATCTCGCTGTGTAGTACTATTTATGTAGATTCTATATCGAACAAGGTCTCCCTTTTGGTTCAGTTTGGTATTTATTGGTCGTAAAGTCTTTGTAGTTTCCACTGTTGATTTGACTGTGTACACTGAGTGTTTTGTATTGATATGGTGGGATCGGGTTGCACGCTGCAACAAGTGTAATAAGGGTGGATTGATATAGTGGAATAAGGGTGAATATGTTTATATGATGGGATCGGGTTGCATACCGAAACAGGTAAAATAAGGGTGGATTTATATGGTAAAATAAAGATGAATTATTATATTGATACTGATATATGGTTGGATCGGCTTGCGTGCCGCAACAAATCTATATTATTTACTGTTATTGATATTGTTACGATGGAATAAGGGAGGATTATGTGTTGTCTGGTGGGATCGGGTTGCGCGCCGCAACAACCTATATATTTTCTTTATTGAGCTGCGTTGTTTCCCGGTATTGTTATTTGATGTGGTAAACGTTGGTAATTTTGAACGACATTGGTTTACTTTCGAGGTTGTATTTATCATTTTTGGTTGGCTGTTTAAATTATGTTCAGTATTTCGATTACTCTGTCATTATTATATACTGCGTACAACTTATAGCGTAGGTGACTCGCTTTAGCTTCGTCACTACTTCGTCGAGGTTAGGCTCGGCACTTACCAGTAAATGAGGTCGGTTGTACTGATACTACACTCTGCACACTGTGCAAATTTTGGAGTCGATCCCAACGACGGTTGTTAGAGTGCCCGAATTGGATATTGGCGGAGACTTAAGTTATGGTTGTTCCGCGTCTGCAGCTCCTGGAGTCCCAATCCTCTTTTCTTTTTAGCTGTATAACTTCATCCAGACAACTTTGTACTTATTTCAAACCTTTATACGTATTACTTTAGAAGCTCGTGCACTTGTGACACCAGATTCAGGGAATTGTAATAGACGTTTGGATGGTTTAATTTCCGTATTTATGCTTAGAAGATATCTGTTATTTCAGTCCGTTATTAATGTCATCATTTAAGTTGTTAAAAGAATTAAATTGTACTAACGTTGGCTTGCCTAGCAAGTGAAATGTTAGGCGCCACCACGGTCTCGAAGGTTGAAATTTCGGGTCGTGACTAGTTGGTATCAGAGCACAAGGTTACATAGGTCTCACGAGTCACGAGCAAACTTAGTAGAGTCTGAAGGATAGGTACGGAGATGTCTGTACTTATCTTCCAGAGTCTATGGAGTTAGGAACAGTTTCACTTCTATTCTTCTTTATCGTGCGATTTTATTCTATCATTGCTGATTGAACCCTTCTATTCTTTTCTCTCGCAGATGGAGAGAACACACACTGCATCTTCAGCCGAGCAGCAGCTAGAGCCTCCAGTGGCATCCCAACGAGGGGTAGAGGCCGAGGCCGAGGCTGTGCCAGAGGCCGAGGTAGGGACAGAGCTCAGCCCCGAGCATGAGTAGCATCAGCAGCAGTAGAGCCTTAGGTAGAGTTAGAAGAGGAGGTCCAACCCAGACTGTGACTGTCGGACCAGTTCTGCTCCTGGAGGGGTTCATCATCACCCCGGTACTTCAGGATGCTTTGGTCTGTCTAATAGGCCTCGTGGATAGTGTGGCACAGACCGACATATTTCCTGTAGCACCATCCATCTCTCAGGTTGGGAGAGGATCACAGACTCCCGCTACTCATACTCCGGAGCAGATGGCCCCTCAGTTTCGGACTCTAGTAACTCAGCCTGTTGGGGTAGTTCAGCTAGGTGTTGCGGCACAGACCGCTGATGGACCGGCTATGTCTTTTGAGGCTTTGTGGAGAATGGATAGGTTTAACAAGCTTTTTCCAGTTCACTTTACCAGTGCATCTTCAGAAGATCCCAAGGACTATCTGGACAGTTTTCATGAGGTATTATAGAACATGGGGATTGTGGAGACCAATAGGGTCGACTTTGCTGCATTTCATTCGTCGGGTTCCGTCAAGAAATGGTGGAGGGATTATATGTTAACCAGACCAGCTGGGTCCCCTGCTCTTACTTGGGACCAGTTCTCTCAGCTATTTCTTGAGAAGTTCCTTCTATTCACTCAGAGAGAGGATTATCAGAGGCAGTTCGAGCGTCTGAAGTAGGGTTCTATGACTGTCACTCAGTACAAGACCCGATTTTGGATCTGGCCCGTCATGCTATTCTTCTGATTCCTACCGTAGAGAGAGGGTGAGGAGGTTTATTGAGGGACTTGCTCATCCTATCAGATTGCAAATGGCTAAGGAGACTGGGAGTGAGATTTCTTTTAAGGCGGCAGCCAACGTTGACCGGCGAGTCGAGATGGTACTAGCTCATGGGAGTGGTCAGGGATCTGACAAGAGACCTCGTCATTCTGGTGGATTCAATTGTACGTCGTCTGGAGGCAGGGGTACTTTTGGTAGGGGCCATCCTCCCAGGCCATATCAGTCAGCACTTCAGGCATCCCGCGGTGCTTCAGAGAGACGTGGTCCTTATGTGCCTCATTCTGGGCAGCCAGCCTACAGTGCACCGCTAGCTCCTATCAGTGCACCTCCTATTTAAAGTTATTATCGTGGTATCTGGACCGTACGAGTCAGTCTCAGTTTTAGCAGCCACAACACTAGGATGGATATTTTAAGTGTGGCGGTTTTAGGCATATCAGGAGGACTTGTCCGGGATTGTTGGGTGGTACACCATAGTAGAGCTCTCGTGCCATGATTCTGGCATCGGTTGTATCACCGCCCACTCAGCCAGCTAGAGGTAGGGGTCAGAGAGCCAGAGGTAGAGGTCAGGCCGCTAGAGGTGGAGGTCATGCCGTTAAAGGTGGAGGCCAGGCTGCTACAGGCCATCCTAGAGAAATAGTTCAGAGTGGTGGGTCTCAACCCCGATGCTATGCTTTTCCAGCCAGGCCTGAGGCTGAGTCATCTGACGCGATTATCACATGTACGATTTCAGTTTGCAGTAGAGATGCCTCAGTTCTATTTGATACGGGTTCTACTTATTCCTATGTGTCGTCCTATTTTGCTTCATATCTGGTTGTGCCTCGTGATTCGTAGGGTGCCCCTGTGTAAGTGTCCACCCCAGTGGGAGATACTATCATTGTAGATCGCATTTATTGTTCGTGTGTGGTTACCATTAGGAGCCTTTAGACTCGTGTAGATATCCTACTTCTCGATATGGTTGATTTTGATGTCATTTTGGGTATGGATTGGGTGTCACCTTATCATGCTATATTGGATTGTCACGCCAAGACGGTGACCTTAGCCTTTTCTGGGTTGCCTTGATTGGAGTGTAAATGGACTCCATGCCATTCTACCAGTAGGGTTATATCGTATGTGAAGGCTCGTCATATGGCCGAGAAGGGATATTTAACTTATTTGGCTTATGTCTGCGATTCTAGTGCGTAGGTTCCTTCCATGGGTTCAATACCAGTCGTTCGTGAGTTTTAAGAGGTTTTTTCCTGCAGACCTACCGGGGATGCCACCCGATAGAGATATCGACTTTTATATTGATTTGGCTCTGGGCACTTAGCCTATTTCTATTCCGCCATACCGTGTGGCCCCGCCAGAGTTGAAAGAATTAAAGGAGCAGTTGCAAGATTTACTTTATAAGGGCTTTATTAGACCTAGTGTCTCACCCTAGGGTGCGCCCGTGTTGTTTGTGAAGAAGAAGGACGGATCGATGAGGATGTGCATGGATTATCGGCAGCTGAACAAAGTCACATCAAGAACGAGTATCCATTGCCAAAGATTGACGACTTATTTGATCAGCTTTAGGGTGCCAAAGTGTTTTCAAAGATCGAGGTCTAGCTACCATCAGCTGAGGATTAGGGCATCCGATGTCCCTAAGATAGCTTTTCGGACTCGATATGGGCATTATGAGTTTCTAGTGATGCCATTTGGGCTGACAAATGCCCCAGCAACATTTATAGATTTGATGAACCGAGTGTTCAAGCCCTATTTGGGTTCCTTTGTGATTATGTTTATTGATGATATCTTGATCTACTCCCGCAGCCGAGAGGAGCATGAGCAGCATCTTCGGATCGTTCTTCAAACTCTGAGAGACAACTAGTTATATGCTAAGTTTTCAAAATATGAGTTTTTGGTTGAGTTCAGTCGCTTTCTTGGGGCACGTTGTATCGGTAGAGGCCATTCAAGTGGATCCTTAGAAGATTGAGGCAGTTCAGAACTGGCCTAGACCCACATCAGCTACAAAGATCCGGAGTTTCTTAGGAATGTCGGGCTATTACCGTCGGTTTATGGAGAGGTTTTCTTCTATATCAGCCCTGTTCAGATGGTCAGACGAGTGTGAGGCGAGCTTTCGAAAGCTCAAGACTGCTTTGACTACGGTGCCAGTGTTAGTTTTGTCCACATGTTCAGGATCTTATACGGTATATTGTGATGCATCTCGTATTGGACTTGGTGCGGTATTGATGCAGGGTGGCAAGGTAATTGCATATTCTTCACGGAAGCTGAAGGTTCATGAGAAGAATTACCCTGTTCATGACCTAGAGTTTGCAGCTATTGTTCATGCGCTGAAGATTTGGAGACACTATCTTTATGGCATGTCGTGTGAGGTGTTCACGGATCATCGAAGTTTGCAGTATTTGTTCAAGCAAAAGGAGCTCAATTTGAGGCAGAGGAGGTGGTTAGAGCTGTTGAAAGGCAATGATATCACTATTGTGTATCATCCCGAGAAGGCCAATGTGGTGGCCGATGCTTTGAGTATAAATTCAGCTAGTATAGGTAGCCTTGCATATATTCCAATCGATGAGAGATTGCTTGCATTAGGTGTTCAGGCCTTGGCCAATCAGTTCGCGAGGTTGGGTGTTTCTAAGTCCAATCATCTTCTAGCTTGTACGGTCGTTCGATCTTTATTATTTGAGCGCATCAGGGAGCGGCAGTATGATGACCCTCATTGTAACGACCCGACCGGTCATTTTGAGAAATTAAGCCCCGTTGGGTAGCATAAGGTCTGAAACATCTTCGGAATATGAGTATCGACTTGCGTGCATGGTGGAATTCGGCTTTCAGATGGTTTAGAGTTAAATTTAGAGAAGAAACCTTGTTTTGGAAGTTAGAACGATGAAAAGTTGACCGGAATTGGACTTTTGGGTAAACGACCCCGGAATGGGCCGTGGATGATCTCAACATCTTCGTATGGTGATTTTGGACTGAGGTGCATGCCCGGATTCAGATTTGGAGGTCCGTAGAGTAAATTGAGGCATTTCGGCGAAAGTTGAAGTTGGAAAATGAAGAAGTTTGACCCACAGTTGACTTTTGGGATATCGGGGTCGGAATGCGATTCCGAGAGTTGGAACGACTCGGTTATGTCATTTTGGACTTGTCTGCAAAATTTGGCGTCATTCCGAGTTGAATCGATAGGTTTCGGCATGAGATTCGTTATTTGAAGACTTGGAAGTACATAAGCTTGATTTTTGGTTTGATTCGTCGTTTCAATGTTGTGTTATGTGATTTGGGACTTCGAGCGCGTCTGTGTTAGGTTATATGACTTGTGTGTGTGATTGGTTGAGGTCCCGGGGGCCTCGGGTGTGTTTCGGATGCTCAACGGGCAAAGTTTGGAGTTAGAAGGAAAATTGCAGCAGGGCTACTGGTATTTTCGCTTCTACGGCTTGGGAACCGCAGAAGCGTAGCCGCAAAAGCGTCTTGGCAGCCGCAGAAGCGATGGAGGACCTTTGGGCAGGAGCCGTAGGAGCGAAGGAATTCCCGTAGAAGCGGACTCGCTTCTGCGATGAGAGAACCGCAGAAGCGGAAATTGGGAAACTTAAGGAAGCCGCATAAGCGGTTATTTTTCCGCAAAAGCGGGACCGCAAAAGCGGAAATCACTGTTCAGAAATAGGATAATCCGAGGGTTTATTTCAAAAGTTGGAAAAATCAATTGGGAGCTCGGGAGAAGGCGATTTTGGGTGGATTTTGAAGAGAAGATCAGTGGGTAATGTTTCTTTAACCTCATTTAGTTGTTTTCTATCAATATCTAGTTAAATCCACCATTAGAATTCGAATTCAAGGTCAAAATTGTGGAAAATTGGATGAAACTTCTTAGACTTAATTATTGGGTTTTAAGGGGGCATTTGACCTCTGATTTGGGAGATTTTTATATGGTTAGACTCGTGAGAGTACAAGGGTTCTGAAAATGTGGAAATTATTCGATTCCGAGACGTTGGATGGAGGGGCGTTTTGGTTATTTTACCTATTTTCGCGCCCTAGCTTTAATGTTTATAGTGGAATCAGTTGTTTGTAATATTATTTACGATGTGTAATTGAATTGAATAGATTTGAGCCATTTGGAGTCGGATACTCGTGGCAAGAACGTGGTTGCTAGTTGATTTTTAGCCGGTTTGAGGTAAGTATCTTGCCTAACCTTGTGTGGGGGACTTTCCCTTAGGAATTGAGTCTTCCTTGCTAATTGTATTCCTTGTACGTGAGGTGACGAGTGCGTGCTAGGATTTATTTATGGAAAACTGCCCCTGCTTGGTTCTTGGATCCTTATAATCACCGAATATGAAGTTGTTCTTGATACGATGGAGTTCCACGTTATTAGTTTCACCTCTACATGACTTACTTGGAATTTATTGCCCTTTTTGGTTATTCCTGTTGCCTAATTGATTTTTTACTTGTTTAACTATGGACACTTACCCCTCTATAGTCATACTATCTTTCCTAACTGCTTGTCTTTATTTGGAAAGCCTCATTTCTATCTCTCGTGTAAATAATTGGTCTTAATTGGAAAGGAGTTAGATATTCCATGTTTAGTGATATTTTCTTAATTGTAATTATTTGATTCATGTTAACTTCCTTGTTGTTGAACCGAGTATTATGAAATCGTTGTTTCATATTATTTCTCCCTTGTTGAGTTGTTCTTATTGCGCTTAGTACTTCTCTGTTACAGCTATTCCTTATGAGTTAGTTATACCGTCTTTTGGTGAACGAAATTCCTTGGGTTGATTCTCTTGCTTTGTTCCTATATATATATTTTCATTTGTTGTATTGTACTTGATATTGTGATGCACGAAGTTTCTGCCATGCGGTTCTTGATATTGTGATGCACGAGGTTTATGCCGTGCGGTTGTTGTTGAAAGGTTGCACGAGGTC